>PVLC010030890.1:0-19185 GCA_004027655.1 Graphiurus murinus
GGGGGGGGGTTTACTGGGGATTGAACCCAAGAGTGTTCTACCTCTGAACTATATCCTCTGACCTTATTTATTTATTTATCTAGTTATTTATTTATTTTTGTTTTGAAATCGTCTCACTAGGTTGCTGAGACTTGCTAAGTTGCTGAGGCTGGTGTTAAACCTGTGATCCTCCTGTCTCAACCTCCCAAGTACTGGAATAATAAGCATGTGCCATCACATCCTGCTAAATTGACTGGTTCTTGGTATGTCAATTATACCTCAAAGAATCTGTTATTCTCTTAGCAACAGACACCATTAAATCTGTACATAGAACATGGGATTAAGAGAACTGTAGATAAATTTTCCAGCTCTGAAAGTTTCTTCTTGATGCTATGTCTTCAGAGTCATACTAATTCCTCTTGAGCAAATAGGAGGAACAAAAGATTACTCTCAAATTAAACTTCCCATAAAGAAACCAGGCACAACACCTAGTTCTTTATCTTTCTCAAATGCAAAGCCCACCTTAGGTTGTCTGATCCTGGCTTCAGAGAAGTTCAGAATGGTAAGAAAGGGCTGAGCTTTTCAAAACAAAAAGCTGTGCTCAGCTCTTCTCTGTCACAGTGCCATCAGCCTCCTGTGCCCACATTGCCCTCAGCCTTCTCATTCCTAAATGATTTCCTTCTATCTAATGAATGCCTGCAGCTCCACAGCCTGATGGTTCAGATAAACTGTGTGTCAGATCTTGGCAGCTCTATCTCTTCATTGTGAGAAGGTCAAATAGTCCTTTGAAAAGTTGAAGGACATAGAAATATTACTAATGCACATATCTTTAGAGTTTAGAGAGGACCACAAGACAAAACTCCTTAGCATACAGACAATAGCCTCCTACAATTGTACCAAATTTACACATCTCCCATCACACATCTCCCCTCTCCTTCCACTACCCATAGTCAATATACAGTCTCAGTGGTCTCCCCCCTTTGCACATGCGGTTCCCTCCATCCTTTCTTCCTGTCTTTGATGGAAAGTCCAGTAATCATCCTTAAGCATACCATAACTTCTCAGTAAAATAGCTTCCAACGATGCCAGGAAAATTTAGTCACTCTCTTCTCTTTGCTTTTATAAGCCTTTGTTCATATCTCTATTAGAACACTTGTCACATTATGTTACACTTATGTGTTGAATTTAAGGGCAAGGATCCTGTCTTAATCATCTAGTGATTAATACAGCCCCTGGCAGATAGTATGCATTCAATGCATTTTTGAATGGATGGATGAATGAATGATCATTGTCTAAATTGCTTTTTTTTCTGGCTTAATAATATTGTTACTTTCAGAATGACAGTTTGAATAAATAAGTATAACAGAAAGGGAATGAAAGCCTTAATTCCAACACTCTTAGAAGGTTGTTGATTGTGTCAAATTTATCCAATGAAGGAGGGGGAATCAAAAGCAGAATGTTAAGCATAGATTTGCAATAACAATGAAAAATGTATTTATAAGATTATTTGCATTTTCAATTCTCTTTTCTCTCAACAGAGTATAACATAAAAATGATACACAAACATCATGTGTAGACTTTGCACCAAAGAGGTATTTAAAATGATCAACGTAGCTGGGCATGGTGGCCCACACTTGTAATCCCAGCATTTGGGAGGCTGAAACCGGAGGATCCAGGTTCGTGGCCAGCCTCAGCTACCTAGTGAGGCACTCCACAACTTAGTGAGACCCTGTTTCAAAATAAAGAATTTTAAAAAATAGGGCTAGGGGTATAGCTCGAAGGTAGAATGTCCCTGAGTTCAATCCCCAGTACCGCAAAAATAAATAAATAAAAAAATAATAAATAAATAAGATAAAATGATCAACGTAGCATTGGAGTATAGTGGTACAATGCTTTGTCTAACAGGCCCTGGATTTGATCTCCAGAATCTCTTGGCTATCTAATTCAATCCTCTACTATGTATGAATCTTTATAATATACCTGATAAATGCTCATCTAGCTTTTTTTCTTGAACATTTCCAGTGATAGGGAACTCATTACTTAAGGTATTTGATTCCTTTCTTTGACAATTTTTACATTTAAGTTGAACTCAAATCTTCTTTCTTGTAGTCTTTAGCCATTGACTGAGTCCTTACTTCTTTTATTTTTATTTTTTTATTTTTGTATCAGGATTGAACCCACTGCATTTTCCTGCTGAGCTATATCCCCAGACATTTTATTTTAATTTTGAGACAGGCTCTCAATAAGTTGGTGAGGCTGACCCAGAACTTGCAATCCTCCTGTCTCAGCCTCTGAATAGCTAAGATTACAGGTATGCACCAACATGCCTGGCTTTAGTACTTACTGTGTGTGTGTGTGTGTGTGTGTGTGTGTGTGTGTGTGTTATTGGGGATGGAACCCATGGGACATTCTACCTCTGAGCTACACACCCAGCCCTATTTTATTCTTTTATTTTGAAACAGGATCTCATTAAATTGCATATGGCCTCACTAAATTGCTGAAGCTGGCCTTGAACCTGCAATCTTCCTGTCTTAGCCTCCCAAGAACTGGGATTACAAATGTGTGCCACCACATCCAGCCAGTCCTTATTCTTAAACCATAGAGAATGCTTGCTAATCCCTATAAATAATGAAATACAGCTATATAATTATCCCAAGGCTTTTTTCCACTCTTTTCTGTTTCATTCAAGTACAGATCATATGTCATGTTTTCAACATATTCACCAAATGAATTTATATCCTCAGGATATGTTCCAGTTTGGCCCTGACACTTCTAACATGGAGCCTGGAGCACATTCTAGGTGAGATTGACCCAGGGCAAGACTAACATACATCTCTCATTATAGACTCCATGCAGGTACCATTGAAATTTGTACTGACTCTTACTTGAGGTGAAATGATACCTTGGTTAGCAGGAAGAAGATGACATGAAGCCTGGGTGGAACCAGAGCTAAGAAAATGGATTGAATTATGGAAATGGCACTTCAGTTGGGAGGAGAGCTTCCTAAATGAGCTCTAGCTGTATCGATGACATTCAAGGAGGGTTGATAGGCGGGGAGCAGGCTGTAGCAATATTTGAAATCAGATAAGTAGCAGAATCATGTTTCCATTAGGTTTTGGAGCAGGCTTTCTATAAACAGGTGGAGACCATGTACCTGTGGGGAAAGAGGTTGCAAAGTAGGCAAATTAAAGTCAGTAATACTGAGGTTCCAAGAAAGGCTGTTTTAAATGGAAAACTGAGGTAGTAAGAATCAAAGTAACTTTGGAGTCATACAAGACCTTTGTTGAATTCCACTTTCCCAAACTAAGTGTCCTACTGTGAAAATGGGTATAATACTGTATACTCAAAGGACTAATGTAAAGACTTAGATAATGTATGTAAAGTAGAGAATGATCCAGGCATGGTGGCAAACTCCTATAATTCCCATACTTGGGAGGCTGAGACTGGAGGATCATGGTTTCAAAGGCAGCTTCAGAAATTCAGTGAGGCTTACATCAGCTTATGAAGATCCTGTTTCCAAATAAAAAATAAAATAGGGCTGGGGGATAGCTTGGAGATAGAATGCTCCTGGGTTCAATCCTCAGCACCAACACACACACACACACACACACACACACACACACACACACACACACACAAAAGTAGAGAATGTAGTTAGTGCTCATTGATTATTATTACACATTAAAATGCATGAATAAAATGTATGTTAAATGTATTATGTTAATTATGTTAAATGTATTATGAATTTCATAATAATTTCACTTTTGGAGACTTTAAGATTATGTATTAAAAGCATTTTCAGCTGGGTATGGTGGTGCACGTCTGTAATACCGCTACTTAGGAGATTGAGACAGGAGGAATTCAGGTTCGAGGTCAGTCTCAGAAACTTAGAGAGGCTGTCAGCAACTTAGTGAGACCCTGTTTCAAAATAAAAAATAAGCCGGGCGTGGTGGTGCACGCTTGTAATTCCAGCATTCGGGAGGCTGAGACCGGAGGATCCAGGTTCGTGGCCAGCCTCAGCTACCTAGTGAGGCACTCCACAACTTAGTGAGACCCGGTTTCAAAATAAAGAATAAAAAATAGGGCTGGGGGTGTAGCTCGGAGGTAGAACGCCCCTGAGTTCAATCCCTAGTACCACAAAAAAATTAAAAATAAAATTAAAAATAAGTCAAGCATGGTGGCACACACCTATAATCCCAGTACTTTGGAGGCTGAGACAGGAGGACCACAGGTTTGAGGTCAGTCTCAGCAACTAGTGAGACTCTCATCAACCTAGTGAGACCCTGTTTCAAAATAAAAATAAAATGGGGCTGGGGGCATAGCTCAGAGGTAGAATGCCCCCGGGGTTCAATTCTCAGTGCCAATAAATAAATAAATAAATAAATAAATAAATAAATAAATAAATAAATAAATAAATCAAACTGTGAATGTAGCTCAGAGGTAGAATGCTCCTGGGTTCAATCCCCAGGACCAAATAAAAGAAAAACATTACTTTTAATATTTCATCTAAGAAAAGCACTATAATTGGGGGAGGATGATAAAAAGTGACATAGAGTCAGGCTTGGTGACACATGCCTATAATTCCAGTACTTGGAAGACTGAGACAGGACAATCGCAGGTTTGAGGCTAGCCACAGCAGTTTAGCAAGGTCCACTAGCAACCTAGCGAGACCCTCTTTCAAAATAAAAGAAAATAGGACTAGGGGTATAGCTCAGAGGCAAAATGCCACTGGGTTCAATCTCTAGTACAAAAAAAATTGATATGAAGTGGTTGAAAATGGCTTGTAAAATAAGCACAAATATGTGACTTATTATCCTAGCAATTGTACTGATAATGTGATTATAACAAATGTATATTACTTCTGATTTTATTTATTTATTTTTGGTAGTGGGGATTGAACTCAGGGGCATTCTACCTCTGAGATATACCCCCAGCCCTTTTTATTTTGAAACAGGGGCTCGTTAATTTGCTGAGGCTAGCACTCCTCCTGTCTCAGTCTCCCAAGTACTGGGATTACAGATGTGCACCACGACACCTGGCTTGCTTTTATTCTTAAATAACATCACAAATCTTTGGAATCAGATTTTTATTTTTAAGTTATTAACTCCACACAACTGATCAAGTCAGAATTTTTTAGATGGTACAACTTGATATTTGTTAGAACTCTTTTCATAAGTCCTTTACCCAGCACTGTGTTGCTTTTGCTCTATTATCCAATTATCAAAAACTCAATAGGAGTAGGCACCGCCCAATGCGGGTGTATGGCTGCTTTGGTCCTATAGTGAAGATTCCAAGAATTGGGAGTGACATTATCTGTAACAATAAATAAGCTCCTCTTAGTGAGCAGAAGACTTACATATAAAAGTCATACTTGAAGATCTGCAGTCCAATTCGTCAGCAGCCTCAAGTTTACTAAATATTAAGACAGCATCAGCTGCTAGGACACCTGAAGAAACACTGTGTCTGAAATCATTGCATGGTAAGTCCTCTAAAATTTCTCTTAAACATTATCAGGTTTTTAATGATCAAGCAGTTATTTAATGTGCACCATTTTTTGCAAAGAGCATGCTGTTTGTTCATGATAAAATGTTAAAGAGGGATTTGAATCATGTTCAATATAACTTTAGGCTAAGAAAAGACTCAAAAATCATTTACTTTTGTGATTAAGATCTTTTGAGATTTTTTTTAAGAAATATCTGAAATTACAGAAAATTAATGAGCACTTTGCATTATATTTTTTAGTAGTCTATCAAAATTGTGAATAAAACAGGCTGCTGGTGAATGGACAATTCTCATGTAAATAACAAAAAAAATATTAAGTGGAGCAACATTCCATTTTCTTGCAGAGTATCCTTACCTAGATTATTTTTATGACTCATAGAAACCTGAATCTGTATATTCAGGTTAGACAAACACCTATTGATTGCTGAATTTTTATTCCCTTTATATAAAGAAAGCCCTTTATGATTTTCTATCCTGAAAATAGTACATGAATTTTAAAGATTTTTTAACAATGCCATCATTTTCCAGTCCTTTTTCATGACACTCCCTCAAGAAGCCCATCTCCCTCTTAAGAACAAGGAAACACAACAGAGATCTGTGAGGTCACTAGGTGAATGAGACAAATCTAGAATCCAGGATTAGACACCAATATTCCCATCTCCAGCTACAGTACTAGTTTCCAACATAACCTCAAAAGGAAATTTTCCTTTGTTGCCATCTATAGAAATTTTGCAGGTAATAGTTTTTAATGTTACTTTTAAGGGATACAGTCCCCCGCCACACCTTTTTTTTTTTTTTGGTGGTGCAGGGGATTGAACCCAGGGTCATTCTACCTCCGAAATACACCATCAGTCCTTTTTTAAAGTTGTTTGTTTTGAAACAGATCTGGCCAAGTTGCTCAGAGTCTCTCTTAGTTGCTGAGACTGGTCTGGAACCTGCAATCCTCCTGTCTTAGCCTCCTAAATACTGGGACTACAAAAGTGTGCCACCATCCCCGTCTCAGTTTCCCTTTAAAGTAGGTGCACTGGTACACACCTGTAATCCCAGTACTGGGAGGCTAAGACAGGAGGATTGCAGGTTGGAAGCCAGTGTACAGTAATTTAATGAGACCCTGTTTCAAAAGAAAAAATAAAATAGGGCTCAGAGGTAGAATGTCCCTGGGTTCAATCCCCAGTACTACACAAATAAATAAATAAAATAAAATACAAGTATGTAGCTATTGTATGTATCTGGTAAGTGGTAGAATAGTGAGTATTTAGTAAAAGCACTTATAAAAAAACTTTTGTGCTGGGTGTGATAGTGCACACCTGTAACCCCAGTACTTGGGAGGCTGAGATAGGAGGATCGAAGGTTCTAGGCCAGCCTTAACAATATAGTGAGGTCCTCAGCAACTTAGTGAGACCCTGTTTCAAAATTAAAAATAAAACAGGGCTGGGAGTATAGCTCAGAGGTAGAATGTCCTGGGGTTCAATTGCCAGTCAAACACAAACACAAACACACACACACACACACACACACACACATATACACACACACAACTTTTGCAATTATTGAAATGCAGATTAAGGCTAAAAATTCTATATTGAAATGAAAAGCTTTGTGAGCAAAAGAAGAAAGAGCTAAAAGTTATACTAAAATATAGTTGTTACTAAAGTAAGTGGAAGAAATAAGATGAAGATGAACATTTTATTAAGAGCCAGAACTTGCTAGGCATGGTGGTACATGCCTGTAATCCTAGTACTTGGGAGGCTGAGGCAAGAGAATCACCAGGAGGTTCGAAGCCAGCCTCAGCAACTTAGTGAGACCCTGTTTCCAAATAAAAAATAATACTTAAAAAAATAGGACTGAGGTGTAGTTCAGAACTAGAACTCCCTGGGTTCAATCTCCAGTAACATACACGCACACACACACACACACACACACACACACACACACACACATACATGAGCCAGAGCTCAAAATTCATACTACAAGTAATTAGATGATTTTAAATGTTCTGATACACACTTTAAGACTAGGATAAGCATGCATTCATTCAGTAAGAAGCCCAAACTCAGACCTTATTAATTTGGTATTTATGGTTATTATGGCAATACCTGAAATGAAATTTAATCATAAAAATAGCATTTGCTAACTATATAAACAGTGATAACAATTTCCCTAATTAAGAGACTAATCAGTTTCTAGCCTATTATAAGCATTTATTTATAAGCATTTATGTATAATCAAAATAAAACAGGCAAAATAGTCAAAACTCTTTCATTTGCTACATGGCTTAAAATTCATATATTAAACCTTGCACAAGAAACCTCAAAAAGATAGCTAAGAAAGTCCAAGTCATCAGTCCAATTTCTCAGAATATGTGTATGTATAATGTTACTAACATATCCATAATACAAAGAGGCAGATTCTCAAAGCCTCTCATGAAAACAAACCCCATTAGTTATTATCACACTCTGTCATTGGTTACATAATTAGAAATGAAAACTACCATGGATGAACTGCTATGGTTTGGAACACTCAAAGGATTTTTAAACACCTCAATTTTGCTTTTCCTTTTACTGAAGATGATGTCTGCTAAGGACATGGCTAAAGTGATGATTGTCACACTGGTGATCGTTTTTCTTACACAAACGGATGGGAAGCCTGTGCAGTAAGTACTGCAGCCTGTTCTGCATGGAAATGGACTTTTAAGTTTGACTTTATGACTTGGAAGTAGGAAGCTAATGGGGTGCCCTCTATGTTTCTCTTCTTCCTAGGAAGAGAGCTGTAAGTGAAATACAGTTTATGCACAACCTGGGCAAACATCTGGCCTCCGTGGAGAGAGTGGAATGGCTGCGGAAGAAGCTGCAGGATGTGCACAAGTTTGTTAGTCTGGGAGCTTCACTAGTTGCCAGAGAAGGTGGTTACCAAAGACCTTCCAAAAAGGAGGATAATGTCTTGGTTGACAGCTATCAAAAAAGCCTTGGAGAAGGAGACAAGGCTGATGTGGATGTGTTAATTAAAGCTAAGTCCCAGTGAATGCAGAGTGACCAGAGCATTGCTCTACAATATTACACTCTGCTAAGATTTCCAAGATCTACCAAAACTAGCAAGTGCCATTTCTAATACTATGAAACTTTGCATGTAATCTACTGCTAGACATGATGGCTGCAACTGTATTTTTATTCCACTTCTCTTCACTAAAAGCCCTTTTAATTACTCTTTTTCTGTTGCTTATTCTTTTTAAGGGGCATTATTGCATGACGTATAAAATTTAAAATTGCACATTTTCACTTCTCTCCCTCCTTATAATGCAAAATAAAAATGGAATGATCACAAGTCTAAAGCAGTGAAGTGTTTACTTGCTAAATATATGTCTTTTGGGTTATGATGGACATCCTAAAATTTGTTTCGCCATGAATAGGTAGAACAAAACTAAATGTTTTTATTTTCAATCACATGTTCCACATGTTTGGTATTTTGAACATAATCCGTTTCTAATACCAAAGTGCTAGGCCCCCAGAGCCTCACTAGCCAGATACTGTTTTCTTCTTCATTTGGGGAAAGACAATGAAGTGCTCAGGATAAAGGACAGAAAGTGGTCTGAAACGCAAATGCAAAAGTATTTATCCCTACATAAACTCACAGATCATAGCTCTACTCTGAATCCCATATTACAAGGAATACAATTATAGTGTTTATTCATTATTGAAAAATATCTCTTTAATGTCCATTACCTGTAATATACTTATTTGTCAGGTAGTATGCATACAATTGTAGAGAAAACAGACATTATTCTTCTCTCCATGAAGCCTATAATTTAGTCATTATTAGCTCTGATGAGTACTGTGTAGAAAAAATACAAAATAAGCTGAATGTGGTGGCGCACACCTGTAATCCCAGTACTTGGGAGGCTGAGACAGGAGGATCGCAGGTTCAAGTCCAGCCCTAGTAACTTAATGAGGCCCTTTGCAAATTAGTGAGACCCTGTTTCAAAATAAAAAAATAAAAAAGGGCTGGGAGTGTAACTCAGAGGTAGAATGCCCTTGGGTTCCATCCCCAGCGCCACAAAAAAAAAAAAAAGAAGAAGGAAGGAAGGAGGGAAGGAAGGAATAGTATAAAATATTGAAGGAGTATAAAATACAGAACCCTACTCTATTTTTTATTTTATTTTTTGGGATACTGGGAATTGAACCCAAAGGCATTTTGCCTCTGAACCATACCTCCCTCACACCCTATTTTTTCTTTCTTTATTTTTTTGAAATGGGGACTTGCTAAATTTCTGAGACTGGCCATGAACCTGTGATCCTCCTGTATCAGCCTCCCAAGTACCAAGACTACAGGCATTGGCCACCATGCCTGGCCTACCCTAGTTAGATCAGTGCTGTCTGATAGAACTTTCTGCAATTCTGGAATATTCTATACTCTGTGCTTCTCACTTTAGTAGCCAAATGTGCACTTATAAAAATGTGGTTAGTATGATTGATGACTGATTTGAACTTCACAATGTTGTCTGTGGAACAGAAGTAGAGGGTATGCTCACACCATCAGAGATAAACGTTACTGGTTCCCTATTTATTCTTCCAATCTGAAATTATATGTATATCTTTATAAAAAGCATCACCATACTGATGTCAAATGGTAGCTCATTTTTTCTTTCCCTCCCCTCCTCCCCCTCCTTCTCTCTCCTCCTCCTCCTTTTCTCTCTCTCTTTCTTTCTCTCTCTCTCTCTCTCTCTCTCTCTCTCTCTCTCTCTCTCTATATATATATATATATATATATATATATATATATATATATATGTTTACTGGTTGGATTTAACTTCTTTCTACATTTTGGCCTTTTGTACTTCTCTGTAAACTTCTTATTTTTATTCTTTCTCAATTTTTAAAATTGGCTTCCTGGCGTTATTGATTTTGACCTTTTTATGTCTTCTAATACAAATTCCCTGCTCCTTATAAACATCGCAAATATCTTTCTCCCAGTGTCCTAGAAAATTTTAACCATTTCTATGATTCATTTTTTTAGACACTCGCTTTGTTGCCTAGACTGACTGCAAATCTCATGCTCAATGATCCTCTTGCCTTAGTTCCTCATGTGCTGGGATTAGAGATAGCACCACTGTGCCTGGCTTCTATTAATGTGTGTGTGCACGCACATGCTAGAGAGCGAGCGAGCGAGAGAGAGAGAGAGAGAAAGAGAGAGACTGGGAATTGAAGCCAGGGACATTCTACCTCAGAACAGTTCCAGCCATTTTATGTATGTATGTATGTATGTATGTATGTATGTATGTATGTATGTATGGATGGATGGATGGATGCATTTGTTTTGGTACTGGGGTGGAACCCAGGGGCATTTTACCTCTGAGATACACCCTTAGCCCTATTTTATTCTTTTATTTTGAAACAGGGTCTCACTAAGTTGTAGAGAGCCTCACTAAGTTGCTGAGACTGGCTTTGAACCTGAGATCCTCCTGTCTCAGCCAGCCAAGTACTGGAATTATGAGCATGTACCACCATGCCCAGCTTGATTTTTCATTTTGAAATAGGGTCTCACTAAGTTGCTGAGGGCCTCCCTAAATTGCTGAGGCTGACTTTGAGCCTGCAATCCTACTGTTTCAGCCTCCCAAGTATTGTGATTGCAGGTATGTGCCACCATGCCTCGCCTATTATTAACTTGATGGACTCAAATACATCACCTAATTACCTTATCATTTGTACTTTGGGAACTCTTCTAAAAAGTCTTTTATGAATCCTCATTACAAAGTTATCTGTTTCTGGATAGTGGAACTGAGACAGGAAGCTCACAGGTTTGCAGCCAGCCTCAGCAACCTTGTAAGGCCCTCCATAACTTATTAAGACCTTGTTTCAAAATACCAAAAAAACAAAACAAAAAAAGGGCTAGGGTGTAGCTCAGAGGTAGAATGCCTCTGGGTTCAATCCCAGTAAAACACACACACATACATACACACACACACACACACACACACACATACACACACCCAGCTGTCTCTTACATCTACTCTACATTTACTTTCAGGGGTAAATTCTTCGGGAGTGTAATTTTGTGTATGACAAAATGTTATGTTCAGGTTTTATTTTTTGTTTTATAAGGACCTCCAGTGTTCTGAACACCATCTATCAGATAATCTATTATTTTGTCGTAGCTTTGTAAAGTCACAATAAAAAATCATATCTTAAATTCTAAGGTAAACATAGATTTATTTCATTTTATTTTGGGCAAGGGGCTGAAAAGTTGCTTCATTGTGTCTTTTGAATCCACTTTGAGATCCTCCTGTCTCAGCCCACCAAGTACTGGTATTATGAGCATGTACCACCACGCCCGGCTTGATTTTTTATTTCTAAGTTGCTGAGGGCCTCCCTAAATGGCTGAGGCTGACCTTGTCCATGTGAGTGAGATGGGGCCCACCTTCACTCTTCTCTGACTGTCCTTCCATCTCCTGCATCCCTCTGAGTGTCTCCACCTCACAATTCTCCTCTCCATGTAGCACACACAGGAGACCTTCAGAGGTTGAGCACAGGAACATACAACCCAGGCATTCCAGAAATAAATTCTGGGGTGCATCCTAAAGCAACAGTTCCTGGAAGTAGCCCCTGAGAATCACGTGAGAGGAAGAAGACTCAGCCTTAAACTGTGGGCCTCTTGAGCAAAGATTAGCATTCAGAATTGTCGGGTTTTGAAATGAATCACTTATTTTTGCAATATTAATCCTAAATCCTCCTGTTTAGTGTATAAATTGCCTCGTTTCCTCAACCTTACACACTCCTGGTTAGGTCAGAGTAGCTTGGATGTGTGTGCCTCAGGAGTTTTAGCCCATATGCTTTTTTTGGGCAGAGATCCAATGTGCCTTTGAGAGGACTGTGGCCAAATTGCACCATCTGTAGTTGCCCTGGCACAGGAGCATCTTCCTGGTTTGTATGTTCTCATCCTTTCTTGGGATCCCAGGTCAGAAGAGTGGAGACAAATTCCAAAGGCAGTCACACTGTGAAGGTGTGTAAATGGAAACAATCAGAGGTGTTGAAAATGAAAAAGATTTTAGGTCGGAATACAGAAAAATCCTGACCTTGCATAACCTTGGCCTCATAGGCAGTATAGTCCCAGTTCCCAGGCTGCCATCAGATGCACATACCTACTTCAGGCTCACAACTCAGACCTGCAGATCTAAAGATACCAGAAAAAACCCTCATGACATGCAGATTCCTTGCACAGGCAAAAATACAGAGATTATTCTCCTATTCCTCCACCCCTTTTTTTTTTCTTTTCTAGTTTTTAGTACTAGGGATTGAACCCAGGAGAATTCTACCTCTGAGCTATATTACCAGTGCACTCCCTCTTTTTTTTGAAATAGAATTTTACTAAGTTGCTGAGGGTCTCACCAAGTTTTTGAGGCTGGCTTTGAACCTGTGATCCTTCTGTCTCAGCCTCCAAAGTACTGAGATTATAGGCATGCACCACCGTGCCTGGCTCCCTTTCATGTTTTTCCCTCCCAAGGGTCTCCTATGTTGCCCAGGCCAGCCCTGAACTCCTAGGCTTAATTGATCCTCTGGCCTTCAAAGTAGCTGAGACTACAGACATTCCCCACTGCGCCCCCAGCTCCATCAGTGGAGCAGGAGGGCCTAGGGACACATTCGGCAGAGATGAATGTTTCAGCATTATCTGGCATCTCATCTAGAGGTAGCCACACATCCAACACTCTGCAGGTCATTAAAGAATTTAAGGAATTCATTGGCTGTAGCCATATCCAGAGGCATGCTCATATAGAACCTTAGCATGGGCAGCATATGTGTAGCATATGCTTTGATCTCAGCCACTAGCTTCCCCAGGGCCATGTTGGTCCTGATCCTCTGATCAATAGATATCTAAACACCGCAGACAAGTAAAAAGGCCATCCTGATTCTTCCTCTCCAAATGGGCTGAGGCAGGTGAAATAGAAATTGTGTTGGCAGAATGTCAAACAGAAATCTCTGAATACAGTCATACACATACAAGGATGTTTCAGTGAATAACGGAAAGCACACATGGTAGTGGTCCCATAAGAGTAATGGTTCTGCCGGGCATGGTGTCACACACTCGTGATCCCAGAACTTGGGAGGCTGAGACAAGAGGATCAAAGATTCGTGGCTAGCCTCAGCAACTTAATGAGACCCTGTTTCCAAATAAGAAATAAAATAGGGCTGGAGGTATAGCTCAAAGGTCCTGGGTTCAATCCATCCCCAATCCCCCCCCCCACACACACACACCAAGTAAAATTGTTCTTACCATGCAGTATAGTTACTTAACCACATTTTTTTTTTGTTTGGGTATGTTTAGGTATACAACACTTACTATGTTTTTCCAATTGCCTACAGTATTCAATATAGTACATGCTATAGAGGATTATAGTCTAGGAGAAATAGATTATTCCATACAACCTAGGAATGAAATAGGCATATCATCTTGGTAAGTACGTGCTATGATGTTTGCATGACAAGGATTTTGCCTGATTTGTATCTCTGTCTTTATGTGACACATAACTGCATTGCAGGCAGATAAGATGTGTTGATTCTTTTCTGAATTTTTCTGCTACGGCCACCATTTCCATGCAGCTGTTCTTGGTTTTGTAATCCTTTGGGGTACTGCAACTTCTTCACTGGATTTGGACTTGTCGTGAAGTGGAGCTCCACACACTATAGTAAAATCAATCAGTGTTTCTGTTGGGGGAATAAGGTCTGGGCCTTTCTATTCTTCCATCTTGTTGCTATCTCTACATAGGTTTATTGTTTAGCTCTACTTATGTATTCTGCTTTACTGAGGCATTTGTCTGTCCTTGCAGTATAAATTTTATGACATACACAAATCTTTCTTTGGAGACCTTCATTCTATCATATATATTTTTAATGAGTTCATTGAGTTTATTCTTTAAAAATCTAGGGATAGTTTTTATTGTGTACTCATATTATATATTATGCATTAGTTTTTGGAAGAATTGTTATCTTTATTATGCCATTAATCAACATAACAATGGTCTTCATTTATTCTGACCACCTTTTAATGACTTTTAAGTTATTTAAATTTTCTCTGGAAAAACCACATGTATCCTTTGTTAATTGCTAAGTACATATAGTTTTGTGGTTATTGTGAAAGATAAGATTTTATTACATTTTCTAGATGGTTATTTGGAGCATAGAGAAAGAGAAAGATTTTTTTTTTCTTTCTTTTTCTTTTCTTTTCTTTTTTCTTTTTTTTTTTT
Source organism: Graphiurus murinus (assembly GCA_004027655.1). Classification (NCBI taxonomy): domain Eukaryota; kingdom Metazoa; phylum Chordata; class Mammalia; order Rodentia; family Gliridae; genus Graphiurus; species Graphiurus murinus. The sequence goes on from PVLC010030890.1 coordinate 14,714, forward strand.
TTTGTAGTAGTAGTACTGGAGATTGACTCCAGGGACATTCTAACTCTGAGATTTTTTATTAAATTTGTAAACAGGGTCTCACTAAGTTACTGAGGCTGACTGTGAACCTGTGCTCCTCCTATCTTAGCTTCCCAAATACTGGGAATACAAGTGTGACCCTCTGTACCCAGCTTTATTTTTTAAAATTTTCTCTTACCTCTAAAAAGCTTGCTGGACTTTGTTACTAGTTTTAATAGTTCATTTTTTATTTAAGCTTGTTTTTTTCTTTAGATAATCATATAATGCCAAATAAAGACACTTTAATCTTTTTCTTTTCCCTTTGAGAGAACAACTTCTTTTTTATTCATTTCATCTAATATTATCTAGTAGTTATAGTACCATATTTTGAGTGATAGTATTATGCTTCCTTATTCTTTTTTTTTTTTTTCTTTTTGGTGTGTGTGTGTGTGTGGTGCTAGAGATTGAACCCAGGGGCATTTTACCTCTCAGCTACACCCCCAGCTCTCTGTTATTTTTTATTGGGAAACAGGATCTCACAAAGTTGTGGATGGCCTCACTAAGTTGCTGAAGCTGTCCTCAAACCTGCGATCATCCTGTCTTAGCTTCCCAAGTATTGGGATTACAAGCATGCACCACCTAGCCTGGCTTCCTTATTCTATTCTTGATCTTAAAAGGGATAATGTCTTTAATTGCTCAGAGACTTTTAATATATTGATTTTCTAAAGGTGCTATTAACATTAGAAAAGGATATTAAAGCCAGGTGTGGTGGCTCAGACCTGTATTCTCCTGTAATTGGGAGGCCAAGACAGGAGGATTCCAAAGCAATTTAGAAAGACTCTTTTTTGTGTGTGTGTGTGTGTGTGTGTGTGTGTGTGTGTGTGTGTGTGTGATAATGGGGATTGAACTCAGGGCATTCTACCTCAGAGCTATACCCCCAGCCCTATTTTTTATTCTTTATTTTGAAACAGGGTCTCACTAAGTTGCAGAGTGCCCTACTAGGTAGCAGAGGCTAGCCGTGAACCCGGATCCTCCGGTCTCAGCCTCCCAAATGTTGGGATTACAAGCATTTGCCACCAAGCCCGGCTAGAAAGACTCTTTCAAAATAAAAAAATGAAATAGGGCTGGAGGGGGGTCTCTTAGAGGTAGAATCTCTCTGAGTTCAGTTCCTAGTTCCATTAAAAAAAGAAAGAAAAGGCTGTTAAAGTTTATAAAGTACCTTTTCTTTCAACACATGAGTATTTTCACATTTAGCCTGTTAAAATGGTAAGTTAAATATTTTGCATGCATGAGAAAAATCTACATGATGTATGTTTTAAATTTTAAAATAGTAAAATTAATTGTACACATAGAAGCATGAATAAAATATATTATGTAGACTTTTAAAAGGTAACTGAACATGAGATTATGAATACTGCCTGTACTTTAGAAATTCCTATAAGCCCTTCTTTGATCAAACAAACTGTATAGGAGTATAGTACAGAAATCTGTGTTAGGGATAAAAACTGGGCAGACTTCCTGCACAGTGTGCTTGCTCACCTGGCTCTTGTCCAAAGCACACTTTCTTGCAAAAAGTAAAATCGCCTTGCTGAGCCATTTTCGAACACGTGTCTTTCCTTAGGACACTATGAAAATTTATTTCTAAGGTATAGTGCCCGTACCTTAGAAATTCCTATAAGCCCTTCTTTATTCTCCTAAATAAAGTAAAAGTTTACTTCTTATTCATGTACTGGAGTGTTTTATTACAGGGCACGCGAGCACGTCAACAAGTTGGTCAGGGACTCTAATTCTACCATCTCATTGTAGTGTTGTTTCCATTCTAGACAGCTGGAACTGGGAATGATAGGGAGGTCATATGGGAATATTTATGAACCAGGCCTTGTAAAGTTGACATCAGATGTTCATGTTCCCTTGCCTATAGCATAATCACCTAACCACAGTAAAGACTTAACAATGACAACTCTATAGTAGGAAAACACAAGAGAGTGTGTGTGTATGTGTACATGTGTATGTGTGTGGTACTAGAGACTGAACCCAGGGGCATTCTACTTCTGAGCTATACCCTCGCCCTTTTTGTTTCTTGTTCTGAAATAGGTCTAAGTTGAGAGTCTTGTTAAGTTGCTGAGGCTGTCCTCGAACCTGTGATCCTCCTGTCTCAGCCTCCCAAGTGATGTTGCGTTTCCTTACTGGATCAGTTCGTGATCATACAAAAAAATTGATGAATTCAAGTCCACAGATGATAGAAGGGTAATTTCAGGAGTACAGAAGTTTATTTTAAGCTAGGAAAGAGTGGAAGTGTAACACTGTATAGGGCCATGGTGAACACTAAGCACCAGTGGGACTTTTTGGCACTATCTGGAAGTAGCTTGGACCAAGTGCCAAGTGCCAGCAAATGCACACTGCTAGTCCTCAAGACTCATGCAAAACACAACCACAGAGGAAGAGAGAACAGCAAAGCTCCCACACAGGGGAGGGGTCTTCGAAAATGGGTAGCTATTGAAGGCCCATGAGGACCAAATTTTATTCCATTTTTGTGACTACCCATTTGTTCCTGATTGGTCAGATTTAAACTCTGTCCAGTTTCAATCCTTCATTTACATCTTCACTATAATTGGTCCTTTTAGAGTCTTAGTTTCAATTCCTAATTTGAATCCCTACTATCTTGTAGTTTGGTGGGCTCTTCTAATCTCTGGTGCCTTCTGGATCTCCATTCTAGTGATGCCCACCGTTCTCCTTCTTGATTATTTCTGGAATCTGCTCATACTGATTGTTCTCAGCATTCAGCCCAATGGAGGGGCTGAATTTTCATTCAGACCCCTTGCCTAAGGCCCTTGAATGAAACTGTCCCTTCCTGGCCACTGTTATTTCTGTTTACTATTAATCTTCCCAGTTCTTAGGTCCTCTGCCCTAACGGCCTAACTCCTCACAAGTACTGGGATTACAGGCATGCACCTCCATGCTCACTGAAACACAGTTATTGGTAGCAAGGCAGATATCTTTGACTCGATTCCTAAACTCGATAATAAACTATATTATAATCCAGTTATCTGACACTTGAGAGGAATAGGTGCAGCCCAATGGAAGTGTGTAGCTGTTTTGGTCCTATAGTAGAGATCCAGAAAATTGGGAGTGACATCATCTATAACAATAAATAAGCTCCTTTTGGTAAGCAGAAGACCTGTACATAAAATTCACACTAGAGGGTCTGCTGTCTAATTGTCAGCTGTCTCAAGTTTACTACACAATAAGATAGCAACAGCTGCAAGTACACCTGAAGAAACATGAGTCATTGTGTGGTAAGTCCTCTTTAAATTTCTTAAATTTTTTGAGATTTTTAAGATCAAGAATTATTTAATGTATACCATTTTCTACAAATGTCATGCTACTTGTTCATGATAAGACATTAAGGGTTGACTTGTGTTCTATATAAACTGTTACAATACAGAGTAAATTAAAGCTAAGACTCACACATCATTTGTTTTTGTGACTAAAGCCTTTTGAGATAACTTTCTTTTTTAAAAATACATATCTGAAAGCCAGGAGTGGTGGCCCATGCTTGTAATCCCAGTATTTGGGAGGCTGAGACTGGAGGATCCGGGTTCACGGCCCCCTCAGCTACTTAGTGAGGTTCTCTGCAACTTAGTGAGACCCTGTTTCAAAATAAAGAATAAAAAATAGGGGTTAGGATGTAGCTCAGAGGTAGAATATCCCTGAGTTCAATCTCCAGTACCAAAAACAACAACAACAAAACATATCTGACTTGGGAGTGGTGGTACATGCTTGTAATCCCAGTATTTAGGCTGCTGAGATAGGAGGATCACAGCTTTGAGGACAGCATCAGCAAGTAGTGAGACTCTCAACAACCTAGTGAGACCCTGTTTCCAAATAAGGAAAAAAAAAAATTGGGCTGAGGGCATAGCTCGAAGGTCGAATGCCTCTGGGTTCAATCCCCAGTACTCCCTCCCCCAAACACACACACACATATAAACAAACAAACAAAAAAATCTGAAGTTACAGAAAATTAATTAATGTTTGGTATTATATACTTTGGTAATCTATTTAAACTTTTAAACAAAACTGGCTAGTGATAAATGAATAATTCTGATGTAAATAGTATAAATTTTTAAAGCAGAAAAAAATCCATTTTTCCTGAAGATTACTCTCACCTAGCTTATTTATTTTATGGCTTATAGAGAGCTTATTCTGTATAAGAATTAGAGATTAAGAATTAGAGAATAAGAGATTGGAAAACTCTCATTGATTGTTAAATGTTTGTTCCCTTTATGTAAATGAAAGCCTTTCTCGATTTTCTATTCTGAAAATTGTACATGAGTTACCATTAATTTTAGCTCCTTTTCCTGGCATTCCTGTAAGAAGTCTATCTTCCTCTTAAGAACAAGGAAAAAAGCAGAAATGTGTGAGGTCACTAGGTGAATGGGACAAAGCTAGGATTAGACACCAATGCTCCCATCTAC
>PVLC010030891.1:0-19197 GCA_004027655.1 Graphiurus murinus
TTTGGGCTGGTTTCCCATCTGGAAAATAAAATCCATGTAAAAATAAAGATGACAATTAACTCTAAGTTTTTGCAAATTAACTTCGTAAATGAATCATTCATTTGTTTTAAAAAGGGATTTGCCAAATGTAAATATTTGCAATTCAATTGATGGGTCAAATTGAACTTTGGGCTGCTCTTGGTATTTGTGCTTAATAGCAAGCTAAATGTACTCTTTGTAGAAGCAACTTAGCTTACCAGCTAGAAAGTGAGGATGAACCCCCAGTAGTCCAGCATCATCCTTCCCATTTAAACAACGTTGACTCTTTCAGGTCTAGAGCGATTGTTGTAATGCTTGCTTTCCTTTCCTACACCTTGTCCTCTTTTTTGTTCTTTCCTTGCCTTTTCTCTGTGTCTCTATACTGTTTCTTTGCCTCTCTGTCTCTCTCTCTCTTTCTCTCTCTCTCTCTCTCTCTCTCTCTCTCTCTGTAAGGATGTGATCAACTGAAAAATATAAACTATAAAAAGAGAAGAAAACTTTGTTTAAGAAGAGCAAATAGTGACTACTTATCTAGGGTCCACTAATTAATTGTCAGGCAGTGGAAGAAGCTCCTTACAAGCATCACATAGCTGAGTTCTAGTGAATACTTAGCTTATCTGAGATTATCACTGCTTCCCCTTTGCAGTGAAGAAGAAACCAAACCTCAGAAACTCCAAGCAACCTGCCCCGCAGGTAAGTGGCAGAAATGAGACTCCAACTAAACCTGCTTGCCGTAAAAGCCTAGGCTCTTTTCATCACAAATGTTACCCTCAAATCCCTTACTTTGGTTGGCAAATAAAAACTGTCTGAAATCCCACTTTGTAGTCCTGTGTTGATAAGGTTTTCCCAAAAAAACAAAATCAATAGGATGTGTAGGTGCATGTGTAAAAATAAGGAGAGAGAGAGAGAGAGAGAGAGAGAGAGAGAGAGAGAGAGAGAGAGAGAGAGAGAGAGAGAGAGAGAGAGAGAGAGAGAGAGAGAGAGAGAGAGAGAGAGATTGATTATGGGAATTGGTATTGGTTAATTGATTATGAAGACCAAGAAGTCCCATGATCTTCCATCTGCAACTGTAAGCTGAATAGTCAAGAAAACTCTTAGTATGATCCAGGCTGAGTCTGAAGGCTTAAGATACAAGAGCATCCATGCCTGAGAGCAGGAGAAGAGGGATGCTTAAATTTAAACAGAGGGTGCTTCCTCCCTTCCTCTGCCTTTTTGCTCTCTGGGGACCTCAGCAGATTGGATGATGCTGGCCATGTTGGGTTGCCTTAGTTTATCCAATTCAGATGCTATTCTTTTCTGGAAAGTCACACACAGGCACACCTAGAGATGTTTTGATAGCTATCTGGACATCCTATCACCCAGTCAAGTAAATACATAAAATTAACCTTCACAAATTCCAAACTCAAAATCTCTTGCCAAAATAATGCTCAGAAGCACCAGCTATTCCATATAGAAAGATTAAATTTAGGCTTCATGGTCCTGATGGTGACTTTCAGAAAGGTGTCTCCCTCTCCCACATCTGCCTCAATCTTTCTGTACCTCAAAGAGCAGTTAGAAGCCTTTTGAGACACCTCTTGGACATCCTCTTTCTCAACTTGTGTCCTGTTGCTTCTTCAAGACAGTTTCTGTATTATAATGTCATCTCCACTTCTGAAAACCCTATTCTTAATCACAAACATTACAAATGAGGGCCCTTGGAGATCCTCTAGTACAGAGGATCCTACACTTTGCCAAGTCTGCCTATCACCTGGGAACCTCTTATAACAGGCAGAACCCAGGGCTCTGTCTCTTGTGGTTCTGAGAGACCAGTTTCAAGATTCAGAAACTTTTATTTTTTATTTCTCTTGAGTAATACTGTTGATCAACTAAATTGAGAACTATTATGGGCTGCACTGTGTCCCCTCTCAAAATGCATGTATCCTTACTGAAATTCAGTCCTTACTCCCAGTACGATGGTATATGGCTGTATTTGGAGATAAGTCTTTTAAAGAAGTATACATTAAAATGAATTCCATATGTTAATCCTCACCCAATGTGACTGATGTGTTCATAAGAAGAGGAAATTATGGCACAGGTGGGTACAGAGGGAAGGACGTGTGAAGACATAAAAGAAGATAGCCATCTAAAATCCAAGAAGAATGGCTTCGGAAAAAAATCAACCCTGGATTTTGGACTTCCAATCTTCAGAACTGTGAACAAATACATTTACATTGTGTAAACAACCAGATGTTTAGTACTCTCTTATGGCAGCCCTAGTAAACTAATATAAACACTTTAAAGTTAGTGCAAACTTCTCCTGATAAAGATGTAGAAACTGAGGTCCAAGGAGGCCAAGCAACCCACCCAAGACCCCTGAGCAGGTTAACAGTAGGGCTGAGGTTTAAAACTGTGTGCACTGACCTAGAGTCCAGAGCTCATTTCATGATCTATATTTACTAATGACCAGAGAGTCAAATCAACTCCAGCTTGGAGGATGGTGGAAATTGTAGTGATACTGTACTTCTCTGGGCATCTGAACTAACTTTCCCATGTCTCTACTCAGCACCAAGCAGCATCCACTTTACACTGGCAATCACCTGGCCTTCCTTACTGAGCTATGGCCCTACAGAACAAGGAAGGGCACTGGACATTCAGTACAACTGTTTCAATAGGTAGTGAACTGACTGACCAGAAAATAGTGAGAGTAGGGCAAAGGAGATAGGAAGAATCTATCTTCTCTCATAGAGACCTACAGGAATAGAAGCATCTCTGATTCGCTTACATAGGGTCTGGCCTGGTACTCACTATGAGATTTGAAAGGAACTACATTCAATATCCATCCTTTGAAAATGTAATTCTCCAGTCAGAGGACACAGTCCCAATTCTGTCACTAAATTTCTCTGTGATCTTGAGTCCATCACTTAGATTATTCAAGCAACTCGTTCTTTGTATGTGTAACGGGAAAGAATAAATACCTGCTTTACCTTCCTCATAGACATACAGTGAATATCAAATAAGATAATGTACAAGAAAGCACTTGGAAAGTATAAAATGTTATTCAAATATGAAATGTGACAAATCCTTCATGCTCAAAAAAATATACATGGATCAGAATGAACCTCTGTCTGGAGGAGGCAGCCACAATCACAATAGAAATGTGATATCTGATTGATAGGCGGCTTACATGAGTGGCTTTTAAATTTGGGGATGAAAATTTGGGATGTATAATGAAAAGAACTTCAGACTTGAAATCTGGAAAGGAGGTTTGGGGACAGCCCCACCAGGAGGAACCTGTGTGATTTTATACAAGGCTCTAATTTCTTTCACACTGTGTCTCTTCATGCCTTAAATGAGGATAGTAAGATGCCTTCATCTTCCAAACCAGGTTATTGTGAAGCTCAAATGAGGTTATATGTAAATACAAAGCAGAGTACTATGCAAACAGATACCATGCCTAACTTTACAAAGAATAATAAGTTAAATAAACTGGAGGTACATGGAATAAGACAGGACAGAGATATTGGAGGAGAAATTGAAAGATTCTAGCTGGAGAAACTACAAGTTTAGCTGAAAGATGTCCTTCCTACAAAGTCAAAGAGTGTCAAGAAGGGCTTGAAAGTAGAGAATTACCCAGGTTAGCAGAAATATAACAACCAAGAAAGAAAAATAAAGATTCAGAAACATGTTTACAAGTGAAGACTGTATGACTTTAAGAATTTAGGAATTTCTTTTTTTTTTTTTTTTTTTTTTTTTTTTTTGCGGTACTGGGGATTGAACTCAGGGGCATTATACCTCCGAGCTATGCCCCCAGCCCTATTTTTTATTCTTTATTTTGAAACCGAGTCTCACTAAGTTGTGGAGTGCCTCACTAGGTAGCTGAGGCTGGCCGCAAACCCGGATCCTCCAGTCTCAGCCTCCCGAATGCTGGGATTACAAGTGTGTGCCACCACGCCCAGCTTGAATTTAGGAATTTCTATACCAGGAAGTTTAGTGGAACAAACTAAGCCTTTTAATAGGTGTTATATCTGAGGAAAATAGGCAGTAAGGCCTGACTTCCCCAGCAAACAGGAAAGATTACACTAAGTATAAAAGTCAAAAGCCCTGAGGTGAGGAAGAAGGTAAAAGTCTGATCATTTATTTTACCAATGTCAAATTGAATTGAGCAATAAGACTTTATAATTTGGCCACCTAGCCATATAGTTCATCTCTTGATTGCTTTATACTTTATTGTAATGGGTTTTATACCCAGCTACTTGAACACATAACACGCTGAAAATATGAAGAGGAGGAGAGTAATAGGTGCTGTGTTGTGCTGTACATCATTTTGACATTTATAAAATGTCCATTTCTCAGGAAACCTCCAAAAATTATGAAAGTAAAACCCTGTAAATCTCATAGATAAGGAAATTAAAGCTTAGAGGTTAATATTTTGATAAAAAATAAATATTCTATCCCAATATTAGACTCATTTTAGATGAGCAGAGACCCGGAAAATGGTGGTTTCTCAGAGGCTTATTTCTTTCTTAAGTTAAACAAATTCAGAAGTAGTAGTCAGGCAGTATCATGGCAGACCTATAGGCACCAGAGACCAAGCTCTTTGTAGTTCTCTGCTCCACTATGTCTAAGCTGGTTCTCATCTTCAGGGTCCTAAAAATTTAGTAGAACTCTAATCACCTGTGCCAAGATCAAGAAGCCAAATGAAGAAAGGAAAGAAGATATAGCCCCTCCCACTTTTAAGAGCCCCCTTAGAAATATCTTTCTAGATGTTTCCTTATAGCTCATTGGTTAGAACTTAGCCACATGGTCTTAGTTAATCACAAGGGATTCCGTGAAAGATAGTCTTTTGTCTGGTACATAGTACATCCAAATTAAAATTGGGTTCTGTTTCTATAAGCAGCTGGAGTCGTTGCCATACCTCAATTCCAAAGTCTATGTTCTTTGTCAGTAGCAAAAAGAGAAAAAAAAAAAAAGCTAAAATCATCTGTTTACGGAATCCCCAAACCCATATGGACACATGTGGTGTCAGCCCAATTTAGTCCTGCTGCTAAATGGGAAAATAAAAGCAACATATTTTGATCGTAGTTACTAGCACTATTATTTAGGGGAAAATCAGGCTCAATGGAACAAAGGATGCAGTGAGCACCGAAGAAAGACCCAGGAAGTTTTGCTGTGTCTGCTCAAGCAAGAGATGAATTTTATGTATTGTCATGAAAATTGTGGGCAGAAACATTTCTGACATAAATGTAATTTGGATGAGGAAATACCAAGACTGGGGAAAGAATGGCTGAAATCTGAGTTAAATTTTCTTCTATCCATTGGCCTTTGATCTTGCCGAAGTGAACACTTCAAAAAGGAAACAGAGCAGAGATGAATTTTATAGCTTTGTGAAACCCACTCTAGATGTATTTTGCAATTGTAAATGATCATGAAAAAAATACCACGATTGTAACAAAGCACCATACAATCACATATAGAGCTGACGAGATGCCTGGTATGTTCACCCACTGCGTCATTTTCAGAGCTGTGGCATCCAGTTGGGTCTCAGCTGGCTGTGTCCTTTTCAGCCCCACGTCCACAGCATCCCTCAGCAGGTCTGTAGAAGGTTGTCCTGGCCAGCCTAGATGAACTCTTTCTTAACAATAGACAGGGACTCAAAAAAAAAACAGGAAGAGTCCCAACCCCAGCTCTGTCCCAAACTGAGTCATTGGTGCTTACAGGTTCCTTCTCCTGCCTGGATCTGAACAACCTCATATATGAAAGGAACAAGTAAATCAGAGATCCTCCCAGCTCCAAATTTCATGAACACGGAGGCAATCACAGTGTAAGTTTTAGTGAACAGAGGCAGTGGGGTAGGGAAAAGTAGGAAGTGACTAAGCTATTCTAGTTCTTTTGAAAATTCCTGCACTAAGGTGAATTTGTATGAGAACTCTCCTGTAATTCCTCATTTGACACAACAAGATCAGCCAGGCAGCAAGTACCTTTTGAATAGACCTCTCTGGAACCTCAGGTGAGAAATCTTACGCTGCCTTTAGTGATGCAGAGGTATCAAGACCCAGCACAGTGTTGTGAGCCTGGTATTGTCCTGGACTTTTGAACCAGACAGAGCTGAGTTCTATTCCTTGATCAACAACTTCCTGTCAATGGTCCCTGGACAAATTCTCTGAGCTTTCTACCCATCAGCTTCCTGATCCCTACAGGTAAAATAATAACAGTACCTACCAGCGAGTTGTCAGAGTGAATGACAATACACACGAAGCACCTACCATGGTGGGTGGCACACACTATGCATTGAGAAATAGGAACTATTATTAGAAGTCTTATTTACAACCTTTGAGATGGAACAAATCCTACTCCCTGGAAATTTGAAGTTTGTGAGCCTGTTTTGAGCAGTGTATGCCTTATAAAACTCAGGACAATTCAGACACATTAAAAATGGTCTGCCCCAAATCTTGAAGGAAATAGTCCAGCATTCCACCAAATAATTCAAAAGCCAGAACAGAAGGGGTGTGTGTGTGTGTGTGTGTGTGTGTGTGTGTGTGTGAATGAAAATGGTCAAGGAAGGAAAGTCTATTTTATTTTTATACCTCAGGAATGCATTGCATTTATACATCATAGTGAGTTTCAGTGTGATACGAACATACATGCACACAGCTCCTGACGTTCTTCCCTCGGCATTCCACACCACTCCCCTCCTCCCTCCCCCCATGCTAGCAAAAGCAGTAGTAATACCTGTATATATTGCTCGAGCATTATGCGACCTGTCTCCTTCCTCAATCCTCTTTCTAAAAGGGAAGGGAGCTAGAGGAGGTAGGGAAGATTTCCAACCAGTGTGATTCCTCATCCAAAAGCATTCTGGGTTTTTTTTTTTGCCCCACTCCCCCATACTTCCAGCCAGTTCCAAGAAGAAGCAACTACCTACAGACATTACCTGGACATATAACATAAAGCTTGTCTTAATCAATGGAAGCGACACTGCTGAAATCCTGGCGATTTTCATCTGGAGCTGACAACATAGTAATTTATATTCTGCACAGCATAACCAAAGAGCTTGTTATGCAAACACAGGCCACTGATTTGACAAATCTCCTGGAAACAGAATTAATGTCTGTATTCTGTGCAAAGATGTAATTTATTTTAATATTTTAAAGAGATAATGTCTATCTATCTCTCTATATGTATTCAGGGAGTGAGATCTATGCACACATAGAGATATGTATATTTAAATAGAGCCGAGCTCGGGGGGCTGGGGTTGGGGTGTTGCCGCATTAAGAGGTCTAGGAACTACAATGGAAATGGCATTGCTGATTACTATCCGCATCTTTCACTTCTTGTTCTATTCCTGGTGATCATATAAATATTATTCTTTTGTGGAAATGCTTTATTTATGGTGCCAGAGTAAGAAACCCATTTCATGGTAATTGAGGGGTTTATTTATTTATTTATTTTTTTGATGGAGAGCAAGTTGAACTCTACCTAACTACAGAAAAACTTTTAATTGGGTGGAAGCTCCAGTGGGTATTTCCTAGCCATCGTATTTTCTCTTTTTAAAGAGAAAGTGTTTTTTACAGGATAAATCAGTGCTGGTCTACTGTAAAGGACAGACTCTGAAGTTGGAGGCCAGTAGAATCCTGATGCCCAGGGAGACAAAGTGTAAAATCAACAGAGTTTGGGGGAGGAGGGATTCCGGAGGAATACATTTTAAGCGTTTCCCTTGAAAGAAGACATGACCTATCTTTTGAGAACAGAGCCCTCTAGGTCTTGGGCTTTACAAGAATTTTGATGGTATTTGATTTTGGAAGGAGGCCTCAATGTGGTGCTCTTTTCTAGTGGGAGAAGGAGAAAAGAAGCAGCTTCTCTCCCAATCCCTGTGGCCCTTCATGTCCTTCTTAGATTCACCTCCCACTTCCACCTCAGAACTATGATTTAAAGAAATAAACCACTCGATCCCGTCTCCCCAGTTCCTTCGTGTCTGATCACCGCCCCCTTCCTCCAGTGAGCCCCGTCTTGGAGAAACCTAATCAAACCTGCCACATGCGTGGTTGATGCTTAGCTAAGGGCCTAAACAAGAAATCAATGTTCCCCGGGCCCAGGGGATGCGCTTTGCTGTTTTCCCTGTTAATGTCACGTCAGGAGATGTCACCAGGAAGCCAGGCTACTTAAGAGGGCATCAGTTCACATTTGGAAAGGCCTCTGAGGACCCTCGGGCAGGTAAGGCTGAGAGGATGGTCCCAAATGAAGGGAGGTGTTGGGCATGGACAGTGGGACTCCTGAGCTCCATCATGCTCTGCTGACAGGAGAAGCCAAAAGAAAGGGATCCCCGGAGCTGGCCCTCCTCCATTCTACATAAGAATGGACAGTGGGGTCCCTCAATGGATACCCCGACTAGACAAAGGGCTAGCTAACATGTTATGTCAGATCCCTTCCGTCCCGACTCTATCCCCACTGCACTATTCTTTCCAGGTATGTTTTAGGAAGCAGGTAAATTCCTGGATGGGGAGAGGGGTAGGCTTTTATTGACTGACCATGAGGCTCCCAACCCTCTGGACTTGTGACCAAACATCATCTGTGCAGTTTCCCCACCTCAAGCCCTATAGGCTCATGCCAAATCATGGCCCACTCCCTAACTGCCCAGTGGAGCTCTGGCTCCTGCTTGCCACACTAGCAATCACAACACAGAATTCAGACTCAGATTTAACTGATGGCTGCACACAGCTGCCGGTGTCAGGCGGTGCAGTGGGTACCACATCCCTTACCGATGAATCAGAAGTCCCGGGCCCCAAGCCTGGTGCTATTTATTAGTTGTCATGATCTTAAGCAGATCAGTGATGACCCAGGGCCAGCTTCACCTGCTCATTAAAGCCTCCCTCAAATACTGCTCCTCTAACAGACAAGGTGATGTTAGGGAACCCTACAGCTCTGCCTCGTCAACACTCATTGCTTGTGGACTCCCGCAATGCCTCCTACCACTCTGACTGGTAATGGCCCCTTTATCCACCTCTCCATCCTGTTCACAACCTGCATAAGAACAATGACTGGTCAGTTTGCAGTTGTATACCCACCTAGCTCAGCCCCTCTACCCATCTCTCCATCCTATGTAGACCTGCACGAAAGCTTAGAGTTGCATACCCACTTGTAACACATGAGTGAATTCAAAAAGGAAAGGATGCATCACCTGGCTTTTGGCTGACTTTCTTTTTTCTATGCATGCTAGGGTAGGAAGGAAGGAGAAGATGCAGAAATGGCCAGAGTTGTATTTTGAGCTAAGTGTTCCTATTTCCAATTTACATTCATAGAGAATATTTACTGATTTTTTTTTATTGCAAACCAGAAATGTATTTTAGACTAAGTATAGATCCTGATTCTAAAACAATTTGAACCAAATCACTTAAAACCACATAGAAATGTTCATACCCTGAAGTGATCTCCCTCCGGCTAAAGGCTGCCTGCATGGGTGGTCATTCATTATTCATAGAGGAGAATAAACCTAATTTGCACTGTTGTAGTTGTCGTTCAAATACTCAGGGCTGGTTAGGCTCTGGCCTGTGTAGGACAGAGCAACACCTCTGGAGGCTTAACCAGGGCTTTCCCCTGTGATGTCAGGGTCCCTGGTCCTAGGGGCTAGAAGGCAGCACATCCTCCAACCCCAGGCCAGGAAAAGCAGAGACCAACTCTATACTGACCTGGGGGATAGGATTAATGACCAAATAGATCTTTGATCTCTAGGGGGTCACTCTAGTTCAACAGCATTCACATTTCCCATAGAAAGAATCTGAAGGATCCTTCTTTGCCACACAGCCTTGAAAAAAAGTAGAATTTGGACTCAGATGGGATCATCTTTCCTGCCCCACTGCCCTCCATTTTTTTTCTTCATCCTTTCTGAGCTACACTAGAGCTAAAAATAAAAATAAAATAAATTCTCATGCCAGAGGTTTGACACTAAAGACATTTACCCAGAATAGAAGCCCAGCTCCAAATTGGACCAGCAAGGTGTGTTACCAAAAGGGGAGGAAAGGGAGGTGGGAAAGAGTCAGAACTACATACATCTGAGCTACAGGGTAGAACAGCGGAGATTTTCCTCAAAGCATCAGTGAAAAAAAAAATAATTCCCTTGAGGTTGTAAAGATGAAGGTAGAATTTGCCATGCTAGAGGGCCTTTCCATAGACAGTTTTTATCTTGACAGTGGTGTCCTCTTAACATATATTTACTTTCTAATTACCCAGAACTGTGTAATTAACCTGTCAGTAGTCAGTGCTTGCCACACTAATGAATGGATAAGAATTCTGAGTATTAATAATAACCAGCCCAGTGGCGACGAGGTGATACTTGTGCTGATGACTCAGTCGACGTCTTTCTCTCGTGCGTAGCTGCATCTCCTTTACCCCCCCCCCCTTATTTCTTCTGTTGGGAGCGTTGGCCCAAAGGAGATTCTCTTTTTAATGTGGGGATGCTCTAGGACTCCAGGTCACACTCAAGAGAGTTAGATCTCCTGAGTGGGACAGGTCTTGAGAAGCGGGAGTGATGGAATTCTAGTTCTGAATGAGCAGGACTGTCACCCCAAGACACCGGCCTATGACCTTGAAGAACAGAGAGAAGGAGGAGGAAGTATAAGTATAGGCAGGAATGGGAGTTGGAACCGTGGCATGATTTACCTAGGAATACAGCAGTGCTAAGCAAACGAACGAACCCAGGACAACACTGCAGTCATGTCACCAGTGTATATGAACTATATTAACTATGTATTTTATTTTCTGTATTCTGATACTTCACACTGAGATCCTTGTAGACCCCAGAGAGGATTGCCCCACCCCCTCAGGATTAGCCAATTCCCAGAGATAATAACTTACCCAGGAGTTTACCTTTCAAACCAGCCAATCCGGAGTACCTCCTTTATGGGAATTTTACTCTCAGGATGATTATTTTCCATCTCTCACCCCAGGGCCAGGTATCAAACAACTAGGGGCAGCCTCAAGGCCCCAGTGCCCCAGTGCCTGCTGAAATTATTCAGATTAGCCACTCCTAAGTCTGCTTACCCTTCTGTTCCTTCCTGGGGAAAAGGATCCAGCCCACAATTTTCCTCTCTCCCTCTGCCTCCCAACCAACCTCAGTGCTTCCCTGTCCCTGTGGCATGCTGTGCCCATTCCTCTGGAGATCTGTGAATATATCAAAACATCCTGCAGTCATCTATTGACCACCTTATCACACCTGCATAATAATAAAACCTCCACATTCAAACAAAGTGTCACGGAGGGCTGTGACTTGGTGGGCATGAAGGGGCCCAAGGTGCTCACCAGTCACTGCTAATGTCAGCAGGACCCGGTTCCCCATAAATGGATGGGCTGGGGCTGCACATGCCTTTCCTTGCTGGTCCAGAACAGCTCAAAGATTGAGTGAGGCTGAGTAGAGAAATAGGGAGAATTAACAGCCAATACTAGGAACCATGGTCCAGCGGGGATGCAGGATGGATGGTCCAGAAAAATGAAGCCATTGAAGTGCTCACTGCTTTGGATTAAGAGATAGAGGTGTTAGTCCCAACTCTGGAACTAACTGCTCATCATGATTTGGGGGCAGATTCCCCTGAATCTCCATGTCTTCATCTGTGAAATGAGGATAGTTGTGCCAATGGTTTACAGCTCGTAATGGTGAAATTAGATAAAATACGAGCTGGTATATTTTATTCCAAAAAGGACTTCATAAACAAAAGCATCATCATCATCATCATCATCATCATCATCATCATCCTCAACATTTTCATCATTGATTGGCTAGTATTGCATCTACCTCTTTTTATTTTCTCAGCACATCCACTAGGGAAGGGGTCCCATGTTGTATTTATTTGCATATTACTCAGTGCTTCACAGTGTACAGGTATGATCAATATAGTCAATTGAGTTCAACAAGTAATTACATTGACCCATCTAGTATTTTTATCTTGTTTTTTGAACTTTCTAGAAATAAGAAGGAAGAAAAGAGAATGGTGTGTGAATAACTGACATACTGGAGGTAAGAAATATATAGGGATGTTCTGTTAGGTGTCTGCTTCTAGATGGTGGTAAGATCCAGAGCCAGAGTTTCAGGGAGCCCAAGAATGAAGTGAGTTCCCTGGGCATCCAATCAGCTAATGCAGACCCAGCTCTGAACCTCCCCAAGGGGCCCTAGCCCCTTTGTCTGTCCAGCTGCCTCTCTAACACCGCAAGCAGCCTTTCAGGCTAGATAACAAAAAGCAGTCTGGTCCACATTACTCAGTTTCTGCTTGGTATTGGTGTAGGTCCCCTATACAAGCCCAGATTCATCATTGGAAGCAGCTCACAACTACTCCTCAGTCCCCACCCACCCTGCCTGCACTGTCCTGCAAACTTGGGGCAGGGTGGGACAGAGAGACTTAATTCTGCAAGAACAGTTCTTTTTCTTCTTCTCTTTCTCCTTCCACCTTGCTCTTCTCTCCAGAGTCAGATATACTTGGTTTGGAAATCAGAGTACAATATCTCCCGGCTGGACCAGCAACTGCACATGTCTGAATGTCCTCTGCAGAACGGGGTGACAGCATGGTGCTCTCTCAGCCAGTGCTCAGCCCCGCCAGGGTTGAAGCTCACTTTCCTCCTTTTTCTTTTTTATCCCCCCAACCTCATTCTGTAGCCTTCTCCTCCTATACCTTTCAAAAACACAAGGCTCTATTTTAAACAACAGACTCAACTATTTCTAGTCCCTCCGTGATCTCTGTGTAATAGGACAAAGGCCTCTGTCTCGGATGTGTGTCACTAATGCCCCCAGGGAGAAGCAGAGGCTCAAGACAGATCAGGCTCTAGCCTTGTTGTTTCTGTTCTTGAAAAATCTCACCCCATGGGAACATCCAGGGGATTGGGTGATGCATTAAGAAGGTGAAAGAGAAGCTATGCTAAAGTCCTTAAAGGGATCGGCCCATAAAAATAATGATGCACCAAGCATTTCGCAGATCAGAGGACAAGCTCTGAGCAAGGGACTGAGGGAATGAGCAGTTGCTGCTTCTGGGGACTCTCCACCAGCAATCAACTCCTGCAGGCTTGCTTCCTGAATCTCCCATGGTGCCCTGACACCAGGAAGGAGGCACCAGGAAAGAGGTGCCCGAGCCACTGGGGCTGGGAGGAGGCTGCCGTCTGCACAGTTATGGGCCAGGCCAGTGTCTGGAGCCCTTCAGCAACTTCTCCATCCTCTGTCCTCACCAGGTATGTGTTTCACTCACCTTCCCTCACAACAGGTCACAACCAGCACTGCTCCCACACCTTTGCCAGGGCCGTGTCACCTACATACAGCCCAGCTTCCCAAGGAGCCAGTTCTCCTCTTAGGGCTCTTCCTGTCTGTCTCTCCTTCTGTTCCCTGCCATCAAACTCTCCTTCTGTCCTAAATCCAAATCCCTCTCAACTAGGTGTCACATCTGAAAGAGGCCTGATAAATTAATCCCTGCTAAAATGTCCCAGCTGAAACTGACAGCAGCTTAATGTGCTTTTAGCTTAATGCAGTTTAGACCCTCCCCAGGGTGCTTGCATTTTATCAGGGGATTCCTTAAGGCACAGAGGAAGGGTCCGCAAAGATGGAAATGATGCAGCTTCCTGTGCAGTAAGCTTGAAGACAATAAGGGTTCCACGGATCAGCCCGCCTAGACGGTGACCCATTTCTGAGCATTCCTTAAACATGTAGTGAGCGATTACTCTCTGCTGGACTCCCTGCTAAGCATTGGGAGATTAAGAAGGGAAGGAAAGCTAGAAAATATTAGTAGTGTTTTATTTTTAATGTTCAACATTTGTTTAGGTTTATGTGGTACCCTAGGGGTTGGAAATAGATAGGCTTTACACAAAAGATGGGAAGCAAGCCAACTCCCATGATCCTCTCCCCAGTGACTGCAAGCACCCTTCTTAGAGCAGAGGACCACAGGATAAATGCCTTCCCTAGGAGAGCGATGTGGAGTCATTTCATCACGACTATGCCCCACATTCTAGCCCAGTTGCAATTAACATCCAGTGCTAGACAGGCTGCCCTTTGTTAGATAAAGGGTCCCCAGCTCTAATCATGCCCAATCTTATGCAGCCTGGTGGGGAAGGAGCAGCTGTGGGGCTCACTGCTGGGGTGAGGAGGGAAGGGGAGTGGCAAGGGAGTGAAGAGCCCAGACTCTGGGAGGAGAGGAGAAGCTAATGAGCAGATACCATCTGGCAGGGCTGACAGCAGGGCACACATTAACCGCTGTACCCATCGTCAGAGAGATGCTCTGGTGCATGATCAATGCGCTGCCCTCTTGGCTTCCATCATCGTCTCCTTTGACTGCAAACAGCAAGACTATTTCCAGTCACCTACTTACATGCATTCTGAGCATCTTCTGTCTTCCAAGGTAGCTTCAATTCTAACTAGGATGTCCATTATCTCTCTGTTACATGACAGAGCATCGACTGGTCAGATTTTATGATAATGTGTCCTAATTGTTGACTCAGAAAATATGCTCAATGAACCTCACTAGCCATATGGTGAACTTGTCCCTTGGGAAGGATATAAAATTTCTAAGGAAGGACTCAGAGGGATTTTCTCCATCCATCTTCCACTCATGTTTTTCTCCCCAACCATACTCCTTAGAGGACACAAATTCTAGGACTTAAATTACCCTCATTGGTAAAGGTAGCCAATGGATTCAAGACCCGTACTCTTCTTGGGCCTGAGTAGATCTTCCCTATTCTTCCCAGGCATTGCTCGATCCCTGAGCTTCTCCGGCCACTGGGCTTCAGAAAGCCCTTGCTGCATGCCTCCTTGCTGCAGCCTCTAAGCTTCTTGCCCAAGCTCATTAGATTCAACCCTAGTCCACATTCTCTGCTGCACCTTCCCTCCCTGTTTCCCCGGCAGGAGAATTGGAGGTGACCTTTAAATGTCGTTTGCAAATGCCAGCCGATGCTAACTGGCTCCAAACCACTGCACAGACACGGTTTTCCCCAAAGCCAACCGATGGCAGAGCTCAGGCACAGGCATTGGGAGGCTGGCTTCTGGGGACAGGTCTGTGCCTGGAGCAGTAATGTGGCATTGTGCTCAGCCAGAAAACCCAGGTTTCTACAGTCAGGCTCATACTGTGCAGGGAAGGTGATGTCTGTGTTATTAAGTAGAGGGGACCTTCACTCTTTGTTGTTCCTAGGAAGAAACCAAGGTTTCAAGCAAAAGGACAAATGTATTATTTGAAGAACCTATATCTGCCAGGAACTCTGATTATCATTTACATAACCATGATATATGCTTTTTACTGGATGGATGGATGGATGGATGGATGGATGATGGGGTGGTGCAGGTAATTCTCACAATAGTAAGTTAGGTATCACCTCTATATAAGAGATAAAGAAACATGTGCTCAATGAAGTTGACTGAGTTATCTACAGAGCTAATAAGAAGTGAAGCCAAGATTCAAACCTAGGGCTACCTGATTCCAGAACAATTTCCAGTGGTCCATCCTGCATCCTCTACTTAGTGTCTTCCTTCTCCCATGATCAGATATAGATCTGGAGTTTTCCTTTGTCCCAGCCTCTGGTTGGTTTTCCTGACTCTCCGAATTGTTCTCTCAAGTCTCTGGTTTAATTCAGCAATTATTTACTCATCAATTAGCATCCTCCTGTTCTACTGTCTGAGGACTCCATTTCCCATTACCCAGCTTTTTGTGAGTGTCAGAACAAGTTACTTGCAGGAAGACTAGGAGAGAAGAGGTAGGGTGAGACCTTCTTTCAAGAGATACTCTTTACCAGGCTAGGACCACAAAGGGCTCTGGAGGATGTTATACCATGCTCCTTACTCTCCTAGAATGGAGAAGGCCTAAGACCCAGCAGGGGGCCCTAAGGAAGGCCTTGCAAGGACTTGGGATGTATCTCAGTGGTAAAGCCCTTGCCCAGCATACATAAGGCCCTGGGTTCCATCCCCCAGTTGTGCCCAAAACAAAACAAAACAGACATGGTTCAGCAAGAGTCATAAAGAGGAAACCCCTAAGAGGTTGGAGGGTAGCAATGGACCTGAAAAGTAGGATCTCTGTGCCAGATTCTGGTGTTGCCTCAACTGAAAATGATTTTGCATCCTTTCCTACATGTCTTAGTGACCCAGTGAGCTTCATTAATCTCACCAGGCTCAGGAATAGACCAGGCAGAACCATACCCTCCATCTCCCACTGGGTATCTCACGAATAAGTGCAAGAGAATCCCTGAACAGCCCAAGCAGAAGTAGCACTTGGCTGATGACACAGCCATGCCATCTTTGCCTCCACATCGGGACTGAGTTGTCACATAGGGAAGAGTCCGAGCACCTAATTCTACCTGCCTGCCCTCTTGGGAATCTGGAAGAGTCACATAAAAGGGCTCCTAAAAGAAAAGAATGGCTCTTAAGGAAAAATAATTTGGTTGTTTAAAATACATCTCCATTCAGCAATAGTTGCCTCACTGGGTGACTCCTAAAAGTCATGGGTGACTTACCGAGAATCACACTAATCGTGGGTCCCTAACTTACAAGTAATAAAGCAGCAGTCAGACTGACTGAAATTGGCATCGCACTGACTAGACTTTTACAAGTGACTCTTCACATTCACTTGTTCATTTATTTGTCTCTTCACACACTAAGTAACTTATTCATTAATCATAACCCACTGAACTCCCAGTGTGTATTTGTCTAAGAATGAGAAGATGAAAGATGCTGTACATCAAGAATTGTACAGTCCATCTTGCCACAGAACATAATCCAAGTGCCAGAGCCCCCAGGCTCTGGTGGATCTACACTTAGGGTTCTGCCGTGCTTGGAGGCTCCAGGACCTGCCTGCAGTCACACCCATGGATCCACCCTGATCTCATCTTCATTCACTCTTGGCCTTTACCCACCAATTTTCATTATTCCTTCAATAATGTCAAGATGCTTTATATATAAATAAGTTCTCTAAACCTATGCATGCCAACACCCTTCCTATTACTGGAAGATCTCTGGAATTAAGAATATATCCAACATAATGAGAAAAAATATATTGGTGAATAAATCTTAGAGATTTGAATTGAATATGGGAGTAAACACCTGAGAGGACCTTTATCTTTCTGCTCATTTTGAGCCTATCTAGGTGAGCTTTCAGAAGGCCATCTTCATTCAAAGAAGTCTCTTAGGATTCTGGTGGCCCTGTAATTCAGCCACGAACAAAATAGACTTGCAAGGGAAGTGGCATCATCTCCAAGGAAGATTTAAACATGTATGTGAGTTTCTGATTCCATAAGATGTGATGGGAAGATTGAGATTTGAAGCAATTGGCACAGCCTCAAGTTAACAATCACATGGACAGCTCTTCACATTGACTCTCTGTGTGACATTCTGTGTTTATTTTCCATTCCCAAAGAGGAAGGTATATAGAGAATCAGAAAATGATTTTTTTTCTAATTTCTCCAAGAAGCACCTCTCTTTCCAAGAAAGCATACATGCATAGGACAATGGAGAGAGACAGAAAAAAATTGACTCTGGGAAAAAAGAAGACAAGAAAGAGGATAAAATAGAGGATGAAGAAGAGGAGGAAGAGGAGAAGGAGGAAGAGGAGGAGGAGGAGGAGGAGGAGGAGGAGGAGGAGGAGAAGAAGAAGAAGAAGAAGAAGAAGAAGAAGAAGAAGAAGAAGAAGAAGACCAAAAGATGTTCACTTGATAAAGGAATCTTCCCAAGAAAGTGAAAGGAGAGAAGAGACAAAGTCACAGCTCATGACGCTTGGGATGAGGTAAATAGTAGGAAGTGAAAGACTAAATTGTAAATAAACAAAGTTTTTAGAAAACCTTGGTTTCAAAAGAGGTGAGAAGGGTGGTGTGTTAACTGAAGAATTTGGAATTCCTCATCTCAAAGCTGCATAAATGGAATTTTAGTTTAAGAAAATTCTATGAAAAGATTCCAAAAAGTACACTAATATCAAGTACCCAAAGGACTTGATATTAAAGGCCAAGGACTCAGTAAGAAAAGGATCTGCTGTGGGTATAATCGTTTTAGTTATTCTAGCTTAAAAATAAAAATTAAAATAGAAATAAGGTCATACTTTGTTTTTGAGGACAGAGGTTCTCTACCCAGCATCTACTTCTCCTCTATTAATAATTTTAGTCTGATTTTTTTCCTGGAGGGGGGGCCCATTCTAAATCTACCCCATCCCCAAAGGCAAATGTGAGACATATGACCTTGGTCAGACCAATCAACTCATCACAGACTGGTAGACATATGAGTTTACTAAGCCAGTCTGCCTCTTGAGGTGTCTGTGAAGCTACCAGGAAGACATTTTCCTCTGTCCCCAAAATTTGAAGTCGAAAGAAGATAAGGCCAGGAGGTAGTACAGGCCTTTCAATCACAAGGGGAAAGCTTGTCCAAGAATGTAGGTGGCACTAAAGAGAGACAAGAGATGGAGAAAATTTGGATTATGGAGTCATTGTGTGAGCTCCTGCATCAAGCCACATCTGATACCAGACTTAGAACTGGACTTTTCAGTTATGATCAAGCCAACTCAGATTGGATATTCCACTACTTTAAGCCAAATGAGATCTCACTCATACAAAAGTTGAACAGAACTCGTGCAAAAGGCAACCTGAGTTGGGACTTTACCAAGAATATGGAATTATTCATCTATGACTTACCTATGGTGTTTATTAGTGACTGTGACTTCTTGCTGTGCAATGGAGTAGTTAGCCATGGAGAAGACCAGGTAAAGACATGGAGAACTGTGACACAGGCCTGGTGTCTCATTAGCTTGAATAGCAAAGTCTCAGTATGGTGGCAGTGAATATTTACCAAATAGCAAATGACCCTTCAGCTTAAAGGTGACTGTGAGCCACCTTTACACTAGCCCTTGTGGCAATGCATGGCGCGGTATCTCTTTGGAATTCTCACAAGAAGAAAAATGAGTTGTGGTGTAAAGAATTCTAATCTAAGAATCAGTTGGCTTTGGTTTGCATCTCACTTCCCCCTAGTGTGTGACTGTGCAAAAACCACTGAACCTCTCTGGGCCTTGATTGCTTCTTCTCTTCACAGAGAATGGCACCTTCCTCCCTGTTTCACTGGGTCTATACAAAGATGCGATTTGTGTGTGTGTGGGGGGGGGCACCATGCTAGGCTCATGATGCTGCTTAACTAGGAAATATTCTCAGGAAAACTAGAAATCTCTTCCCGAGGACACACGTATCAGCATTAGCCTCTCTTTAAGGTAATAAACAAACAAACAA
>PVLC010030892.1:5468-19271 GCA_004027655.1 Graphiurus murinus
GTGGTGGCGCACGCTTGTAATCCCAGCATTCGGGAGGCTGAGACCAGAGGATCCGGGTTCGAGGCCAGCCTCAGCTACCTAGTGAGGCACTCCGCAACTTAGTGAGACTCGGTTTCAAAATAAAGAATAAAAAATAGGGCTGGGGGTGTAGCTCGGAGGTAGAATGCCCCTGAGTTCAATCCCCAGTACCGCAAAAAAATAAATAAATAAATAAAGTTGGGGGTATAGCTCAAGGCTACAATGACCCAGGGCTCAATCCCTGGTACCACAAAAGGAAAAAGAAAAGCATTTTCCTTTTATTCATATATTGTGATACTGGAGTTGAATTCAGGGGCATTCTAACTCTAAGCTACAACCCTACTTTTACTTTTTTATTTTTATTTGTTTGTAGTACTGGAGATTGAACCCAAGGGCATTCTTTTATTTTTTATTTTGAAACAGGGTCTCACTAAGTTTCAGAGAGCCTCACTAAGTAGCCGAGGCTGGCCATGAACCTGGATCCTCCAGTCTCAGCCTCCCAAGTACTGGGATTACAAGCATGTGCCACCACGCCCAACTCTACTTAATTTTTTATTTGTAAATAGGGTCTCACTAAGTTGCTGAGGGTCTTGTTAAATTGCTGAGGCTGGATTTGAACCCGCAATCCTCCTGTCTTAGCCTCCAGAGTACTGGGATTATAAGTGTGTGCCGCTGCACCCAGCCTTTTTTTTACTGATACATAAAGACATAAGAACTCACATAATAGCCAGGCGTGGTGGCGCACACTTGTAATCCCAGTACTTGGGAGGCTGAAACCAGAGGATCTGGGTTATCAGCCAGCTTCAACTACTTAGTGAGGCCCTCCCCAACTTAGTGAGAGACCCTGTTTCAAAATAAAGAATAAAGCCGGGCATGGTGGCGCACGCTTGTAATCCCAGCATTCGGGAGGCTGAGACCGGAGGATCCGGGTTCGCGGCCAGCCTCAGCTACCTAGTGAGGCACTCCGCAACTTAGTGAGACTCGGTCTCAAAATAAAAGAATAAAAAAATAGGGCTGGGGGTGTAGCTCGGAGGTAGAATGCCCCTGAGTTCAATCCCCAGTACCGCAAAAAAAATAAATAAATAAATAAAGAATAAAAAATAGGACTTGGGGTGTAGCTCGGAAATAGAATGCCCCTGGGTTCAATCCCCGGTACCAAACACACACACACAAAAGAACTCACATAATAATGGAGTACCAGCCGGGCGTGGTGGCGCACGCTTGTAATCCCAGCATTCGGGAGGCTGAGACCAGAGGATCCGGGTTCGCGGCCAGCCTCAGCTACCTAGTGAGGCACTCCGCAATTTAGTGAGACTCGGTTTCAAAATAAAGAATAAAAAATAGGGCTGGGGGTATAGCTCAGAGGTAGAATGCCCCTGAGTTCAATCCCCAGTACTGCAAAAAAAAAATAATGGAGTACCATGTGATGTTTAAATCAGGTTAAACATATCTTCTCTGCTATTTTTCTCTGCAGAGTAAAAGTATTCAGGCCAGGTGTGGTGGCTCACGCCTGTAATCCCAGTTCTTAGAAGGCTAAAATAGGATCATTGCAGGTTCCAGGCCAGGCTTAGCAACTTAGTGAGACTCTCAGCAACCTAGTGAGACCCTGTTTCCAAATAAGAAATAAAATAGGAGCTGGACGTAGTGATACACACTTGTAATCCTAGTACTTGGAAGGCTGAGCCAGGAGGATCCAGGTTCGCAGCCAGCCTCAGCTACTTAGGCCCTCCGCAACTTTGTAAGACCCTATTTCAAAATAAAGAATAATAGGGTTGGGATCTAGGTCAGAGGTAGAGTGCCCCTGGGTTCCATCCCCAGTACCACAAAAAAAAAAAAGAAAGAAAGAAATAGGGCTGGGGGTGTAGCTCAGAGGTAGAATGCCCCTGGGTTCAATCCCCAGTACCAAAACTAAAAACATACAGTATCCATCCTTCTAGCTTTTTGAGATACTCAATACAAGCCAAGTATGGTGGCACATGCTTGTAATCCCCATTTTTGGAATGGCTGAGACAGAAGTATCACAGGTTTACAGCCAGCCTCAGCAACTTGTGAGACCCTCTACAACTTAGTGAGACCCTGTTTCAAAACAATGAATAAACCGGGCATGGTGGCACACGCTTATAATCCCAGCATTTGAGAGGCTGAGACTGGAGGATCCGGGTTTGCGGCCAGCCTCAGCTGCTTAGTGAGGCCCCCTGCAACTTAGTGAGACCCTGTTTCAAACTAAAGAATAAAAAATAGGACTGGGGATGTAGCTCAGAGGTAGAATGCCCCCAGGTTCCATCTTCAGTACTGAAAGAAAAAAAAAAAAGAATAAAAAATAGGGCTGGGGGTGTATCTCGGAGGTAGAATGCCCCTGGGTTCAATCCCTAATCCTGAAAAAAAAAAAGAAAACCGAATAAAAAATAGGGCTGGGGGATACTCAGTACATAACCCTAAAGCCAGGCGTGGTGGTGCACGCTTGTAATCCCAGCATTGGGAGGCTGAGACTGGAGGATCTGGGTTCGAGGTCAGCCTCAGCTATCTAGTGAGGCACTCTGCAACTTAGTGAGACCCTGTTTCAAAATCAAGAATATAAAATAGGGCTGGGGTATAGCTTGGAGGTAGAATGCCCCTGAGTTCAATCCCCAGTACCACAAAAAAAATAAATAAAAATAAAAATAACCCTAACATAGAATAGCACACCAGAGCTTCTTGCTCCCAACACTAATTTAGTGTTCATTGGTCAGCCTTTCCCCGTCCCATCTCCTCTCCCGCTTAGAAGGAGCAGCTTAATCCATCCTGAGCCAGGTTTGTACCCCTGGACTAGAAAACAAAGGTAAAAATAATCTGAGCCCCTGGACCTTATAAAGCCTCGAGGCTGGGTGGGTTGGACTGAGAACGGGACCAGCCCTGACCAGCAGCTTCAGATCCCAACTCCTAGCGGGTGTGTGCAAAGCCAGGCAAGCAGCTTCTCGTCCCAGCCTGGAGGTTCTTCCTCACACATGACGATCATGATGGCACGTCCCCACAGCGCGCCCAGCTCCCCTCAGTGCCTCGTTGCCCCTCTCTGTCACCTCCCCTCAGGTGACACTCCTAGCATCCTGAGTCCTCGGCAGCCTCAGGCTCTGCCTAGTGTGTGGGACCTGCACCCACCAGGCCTCGCCACAGTGACCCTGCCACCTCTAAACACCACATGGAGCTGGTGTCCGCACCCCACACTCTCCAGGTGCTGCTGGCTCCACCTGCAGTGTAGACCCAGAACCTTCCCTCGGCCCACCTTGCACCTCTCAGATCTCCCTCCTGGTCCTCTCAGTCTCCTCACTGTCTCCCCACACCTGCCACAGTGTCTCCCCCCAGCCCGAGGGAGCCTTGAACACCCAAGCTCGAGCCTTACCAGCTCCATGCACTCAGGGCAAAAGGACAAAGTCCTCATTGTGGCCTGCAAGGCCCCACAGGCAGCCCTGCCACCTCTCTGACCTCAGCAACCTCTCCCTCATTCACCCAGGCTCAGGGGCCTCCCCACTCTCTGATGTTCCTTAAACCTACAGGCACATTCCTGCCTCAGGGACTTTGCACCAGCTGCTCCATCTGTCCACGCTCTCTTACCTGGGTCTCTCTCTCTCTCCCTCCCCAAGCTCTGCTCAGTCCCCCCCCCCCTGTTGGAAGCTGCACCCACCCACGCAGCCCCTGGCTCCCTTGCACTGCTGGAGGTTTCCCTGGCTCTTACCCTCTCATAAGCATTTATTTGTTCCTCACATCACCAAGCTCAGCCACTTCCCATCCTCACTCTCCCTGCCCAGCTGCCATCTCTGCCTCAGAGCTCTCGCTGACTGATGGACGGGACCGGCCCCTGCGGCGCCTCGACCCCGGGATGATGCCACTGCCTGACACGGCTGCTGGCCTTGAATGGTCCAGCCTGGTAAACGCTGCCAAGGCTTATGAAGGTGGGTGCCTTCCTCCCATCCCAACAGACCTCCTCCTCTGTTTTAGAAGGATCAATGGAGAGCCCATGCTTTGCAGGGGGATGCACCCAGCCTCCAGAATCAGAGGAAGCAGGCTGCAAGTCCTGCCCTGTCATTTGTGCACTGCAACCCTAGGCAGGTGTATTAAGCTCTCTGATCCCCATCTACCTGAGTTACCAAACAGGGCAGAGACCACGCCAACCACCAGGGCTGCAGTGAGGATTATCTGACATACCAGATGTAAAACATGGCAGGCACAAAGTAAGCCCTCAGTAGACATAGTGCCTATATTAGTATTACAGTGCAGAGTCACAATAATTGGCAGGGCCTGGTAGCACACACCTGTAAGCCCAGCTACTCCAAAAGCTGAGGTCAAAGGATCATAAGTTTGAGTCCAGCCTCAGCAACTTTTTTTTTTCTGAACTGAGGATTGAACCCATGGGCATTCTACCTCCGAGCTACACCCCCAATCCTATTTTTTATTCTTTATTTTGAAAACAGGATCTTACTAAGTTGTGGAGGGCCTCACTAAGTAGCTGAGGCTGACTGTGAACCAAATCCTCTGGTCTCAGCCTCCCAAGTACTGGGATTACAAACGTGCGCCACCACGCCCGGCTTGAGTTCCATTCTTAGTACTGAAAAAAAACAGTAAAAAGGATATGTTGTGGAGGCTCGGGGCGGGGCGGGGGGGCTTGCAAGGAGAGGCCTGGGCAGTGAGTTGGGGAGCAGTTGGGAGCCCTGTCTGCCCACCCATAAGAACCCACCTTCCTCCTCTCTCTCCCGGGCAGTGCAAAGAGCCGTCTCGCTCTTCTCTCTAAACGACCCAGCCCTGAGCCCCGACATACCACCTGCACACAGTCCTGTCCACAGCCACCTGAGCCTGGAGCGGGGGCCCCCAACCCCCAGGACCACCCCTACCATGAGGTGAGTTTTCCCTGGGAACATCCAGGGGCCCTGCACCACAGGTCCTGAGGAGCAAGAGGTCTGTGCAGTGACGGAAGGACACCTGGAAGAGGCAGCTGCTGAGAGACACTCCACGTCCAAGCATGCTGTGCCAGTCACACCGGGGACCAGCAGCCACCGAGACGGGCAGAGACAGACTCTGCCCCTGTTCTCATAGATGAAATCCTCCCGCACACGGTGGTTTCACTTCCTAGTGTGAAAGATGTTATGAGTGTCCCTCAGCCTCCAGGCTCCCTGCTTCCTTTTCTCCCGTCTCTTCTCAGTCTCCTCTGGGGACTCCCAGGGACTGTACCTGCCCTGCTGGGCCTGTGCCAGGCCATCCAAGGTCCCCAGAGTGACTGAGGCTGAGCCCTACCCTCTAGGGTCGTGGGGAGGAAGGACAGGGAGTCAGATGT
Organism: Graphiurus murinus; assembly: GCA_004027655.1. Lineage (NCBI taxonomy): Eukaryota > Metazoa > Chordata > Mammalia > Rodentia > Gliridae > Graphiurus > Graphiurus murinus. The sequence continues at coordinate 10,789 of PVLC010030892.1, forward strand.
CCCACTTTGTCAGGGTCACATAGCTAACTGCTAGCTCAGCAGAAAGCAACATGAGAGACAGAAGGATGGGTGTGGTAGTACACACCTGTAATCCCAGTACTTGGGAGGCTGAGACAGGAGGATCTTAGATTTGAAGACAGCCTCAGCAAGTAGTGAGACTCATCAGCCTGGTGAGATTCTGTTTCAAAATAAAAATAAACTGGATGTGGTGGCACACACTTGCAATCCCAGTACCTGGGAGGCTGAGACTGGAGGATCCGGGTCCTCGGCCAGCCTCAGCTACTTAGGCCCTCAGCAATTTAGTGAGACCCTATTTCAAAATAAAGAATAAAAAATAGGGCTGGGGGTGTAGCTTGGAGATAGAATGCTCCTGGGTTCAATCCCCAGTACCACAAAAAAAAAAAAAAAAAGACAGAAGGGAACAGGCGCTCATGCCATGTCGGTGACATGTACACACATCCACATGCCTCACAGTGCCTTCCCATGTGGACACTCCCTGTGCTGTGTGCACAGTGTGGGAACTTGTGTGTGTGTGTGTGTGTGTGTGTGTGTGTGTGTGTGTGTGTGGTACTGGGGATGGAACCCAGGGGCTTTCTACCTCCAAGCTACAACCCCAGCCCTATTTTTTATTCTTTTTTTGAGGTACTGGGGATTGAACTCAGGGGCATTCTACCTCTGAGCTATACCCCCAGCCCTATTTTTTATTCTTTATTTTGAAACAGGGTCTCACTGAGTTGCAGAGTGCCTCACTAGGTAGCTGAGGCTGGCCGTGAACCCAGATCCTCCGGTCTCAGCCTCCCAAATGCTGGGATTACAAGTGTGAGTTACCACGCCTGGCTCTATTTTTTATTCTTTATTTTGAGACAGGGTCTCACTAAGTTCCAGAGGACCTCACTAAGTAGGTGAGGCTGGCCACGAACCTGCAATCCTCCTATCTCAGCCTCCCAAGTACTGGGATTACAAACATGCGCCACCATGTCCATGCTTGTGGGAACCTTTTTTGAGGGTAATTTTAATTTTTTTTGGGGGGGGGGTACTGGGGATGGAACCTAGGGGCATTCTACCTCCGAGCTGCACCCCCAGTCCTATTTTTTTGTGTGTGTGTGGTACTGGGAATTGAACTCAGGGGCATTCTACCTCCAAGCTATACCCCCAACCCTATTTTTTATTCTTTATTTTGAAACAGAGTCTCACTAAGTTGCGGAGTGCCTCACTAGGTAGCTGAGGCTGGCCTCGAACCCGGGTCCTCGGGTTCAGCCTCCCAAATGCTGGGATTACAAGCGTGCGCCACCACGCCCAGCCCTATTTTTTTTATTCTTTATTTTGAAACAGGGTCTCACTGAGTTGCAAAGGACCTCACTAAGTAGCTGAGGCTGGCTGCGAACCTGCAATCCTCCTGTCTCAGCCTCCCAAGTACTGGGATTACAAGCATGTGCCACCATACCTGGCTTTTTGAGGATAATTCTGGTTCTTGTTGTTTTCCATTCCACATTGGCCTTAGAACCGATCTCCCCAGAGCAGGCTCACTGGAAGGATAAGAGAAAGTGGGGACACAGGAGGCAAGTGGCTGGGCCTGTGGCCCTGGCTCACTCCTCTGTTCCCTTTGCTGTCAGCTGGTGACCTCCTGCCACCTGCCTCCTGTCTCCCTCTGCAGGTCCTGAGATTGAGGCCCTCAGAGGGGGCAGAGGAGAGTGAGGCAGGAGGGCCCAGTTGGCGGGCGACGTCCCTGAGCCTGGACTGCCTCCTCTGTCCCATGGGTAATGATGTGGCACCTTCACAAGGCACAGTGGGCTAAGACTGTTAGATTAATGGTGCTGGGCACTGGGTGGCCCAGGCCTTGGCACAGGGACTGCTCTCACTGACGGGTTGGAGACTGTCATCATCATTGCCAGAACTGTTGAGTCCTTCCAGGGGCAGGTCCTTCTGTCCATCTGTCCATCTGTCCACTTAAATGTTTCCTGTACCCGGAGCAGTGTCTGCCTGCGGATGCTCAGGAGACCATGGTGGAGCTGGTTCTTTGTGTCCAGAGGACATTGAAAGAGGTTCTCTCCGAAGTCACATGCGTGGCCCTCCCTGGGGCAGTGCCACCTCAGGGCAGGCCCCCACCCAGCCTGCCACAGGGCTGGAGCTCCAAGGACCCCACCTTCGCCCACAAGGAGGCCCTGGGTGGGCAGGACGGGGCCCAGTAGAGAGTTACCTTCTGCTGTCTGCAGAGCTTCTCCTCCGTGCACGCCTCACACTCCAGGTGGGAGAGGACTTGCCAGAGCCTCAGGGACCAGAGGGCCTGGACCCCGTGTCCTTCCTGGCTGAGACCAGCTGTCCCCGGGGGCTGGTGGGCCTCAGTCTGGTCTTGTCCCCTGTCTTTCCAGTGAAGAGCCACCCCTGGATTTGACAGGCAAGGTGTACCAGCTGGAGGTGATGCTGAAGCAGCTACACACGGACCTCCAGAAGGTGAGCCTGCCCCACCCACCTCCCTGGCAGCCCGAGGCACCTGCCAGGCCACATGGACCTCCTGCTCTTACTAATCTTTTTTCCCCCCTTGGGATTGAACCCAGGGACATTCTGCCTCTGAGCTACACCCGTATACCCCCAGCCTTTTTTAATTTTTGTTTTGAAACAGGGTCTTGTTAGGTGGCTGAAGATTTCCTAAATTGCTGAGGCTCTCCTGGAACTTGCAGTTCTCCTGTCTCAGCCTTTCAAGTACTGAGAATACAGATGTGTGCTACTGTGCCCAGCTTTGCTATTTTTGAATGTAGTCATGAGTAGAGAGTAGAAAATGTTAATTCTAGGATTATAAGTGTGTTTCACCACGCCTGGTTAATTGGACAATATTTCATTATAAGCCAGCACAAGACTGGCTTGTTTGTTTGTTTGTTTATTTTTATGGTACTGGGGATTAAACCCAGGAGCATTTTACCTCCAAGCCACACTCCAGCCTTATTATTATTATTGGGGTTTTTTTTGTTGTTTTTTTTGTTTTTGTTTTTGTTTTTTTGCAGTACTGGGGATGGAACCCCGGGGGCATTCTACCTCCAAGCTACAGCCCCAGACCTATTTTTTTATTCTTTTATTTTGAAAAAGGGTCTCACTAAGTTGTGGAGGGCCTCACTAAACAGCTGAGGCTGGCCTCGAACCCGGATCCTCCAGTCTTAGCCTCCCAAATGCTGGGATTACAAGCATGGGCCACCACGCCGGCCATTATCATGCTTTTTATTTTTATTTATTTATTTTTTAATTTTTGGTTGTGTGTGTGTATACACAGCACTGGGGATTGAACCCAGGGGCATTTTACCTCTGGCTACTCCCCAATCCTATTTTTTATTCATTTTGAAACAGGGTCTCACTAAATTGCAGAGGGCCTCACTAAGTAGCTGAGGATGGCTGTGAACCTGTGATCCTCCTGTCTCAGCCTCCCAAGTACTGGGATTACAAGCGAGCACCACCACGCCCAGCTGTTACCATACTTTTTAAAAAGTGACAGCCAGGCATGACTGTCACTTAGTGAGACCCTGTTTCAAAATAAAGAATAAAAAATGGTGCTGAGGGTGTAGCTCGGAGATAGAATACCCCTGGGTTCAATCACCAGTACTGAAAAAAATATATATATATTAACAGGCCATGTACAGTGGCGCATGCCTGTAATCCCAGTGTTGGGTAGCAAACACTGGGATTTTTTTTGTGGTACTGGGGATCGAACTCAGGGGCGTTCTACCTCCGAGCTATACCCCCAGCCCTATTTTTTATTCTTTATTTTGAAACAGGGTCTCACTAAGTTGCGGAGTGCCTCACTAGGTAGCTGAGGCTGGCCACAAACCCGGATCCTCCCGTCTCAGCCTCCCGAATGCTGGGATTACAAGCGTGCGCCACCACGCCCAGCTAGCAAGACCGTTTCAAAATAAAAATAAAATGTAGGGCTAGGGCTGTATCTCAGAGGTAGAATGCCCCTGGGTTCAATCCCCAGTAACACACACACCCACTCACCCACCCACCTGTGGAGCCTGCTCAGGCAGCCTTGCCATGTGAGACTCAGTTCTGTCTTCCAGGAAAAGGACAATAATGTCCAGCCTTAGCTACCTAGTGAGGCACTCCGAAACTTAGTGAGACTCTGTTTCAAAAAATAAAGAATAAAAAATAGGGCTGGGGGTATAGCTCAGAGGTAGAATGCCCCTGGGTTCAATCTCCAGTACCACAAAAAAAAAAAAAAAAGGACAATAATGACCATCCCCAAGTCCTTGGGTGGTGGTGGTGGTGGGATAAGGTGATAGTGACAGTCGTGATGTCCGTCAAAGGATTACTTCCAGCTGGGCATGATGGCGCACACCTATAATCCTAAAACTTGGGAGGCTAAGACAGGAGGACTGCAAGTTTACAGCCAACCTCAACAACTTAGTGAGACCCTCTGCAACTTAGTGAAACGCTGTTTCAAAATAAGATATAAAGCTGGGTGTGGTGGTGCACACCTATAATTCCTGTACTTGGGAGGCTGAGACAGGAGGATCCCAGGTTTGAGGACGGCTTCAGCAAGTAGTGAGACTCATATCAACCTAGCAAGACCCTGTTTCCAAATAAGAAATAAAATCAGGCTGAGGGTATAGCTCAAAGGTAGAATACCTCTGGGTTCAATCCCCAGTAACACACACACACACACACACACACACACACACACACGAATAAAAAGTAGGACTAGGGTGTAGCTCAGAGGTAGAATGCCCATGGGTTCAATCTTTAGTATCCCTCCCAAAAAAGGATTACTCTCAATCAGGTCCTGTTTTGTTTGTTTTGAGTACTGGGGATTGAACTCAGGGGCATTCTACCTCTGAGCTACACCCCCAGCCTTATTTTTTATTCTTTATTTTGAAACAGGGTCTCAGTAAGTTGCGGAGGGCCTCAGTAGGTAGCTGAGGCTAGCTATGAACCCAGATCCTCCTGTCTCAGCCTCCCAAATGCTAGGATTACAAGTGTGCGCCACCATGCCCAGCTAGGCCCTGTTTTAAGAAGATCTCTACCTACATGACCTCAGGGACCCCTCTGAACCACTCCTGTCAGAGTTGAGGGATGGGCCCCAGAGACCTGCCTAGGTTGCCAGGCTGGGATCTGAACCCCCACAGCTTGGCTCCAGTCAGGGCCCGAGCATGGGGGCAACCGACTGTTGGGACGCTACTGGTCACAGCTAAGGCCATGTGCCTGACACCCGGCCCCACCCTCACAGGAGAAGCAGGACAAGGTGGTGTTGCAGTCAGAGGTGGCCAGTCTGCGGCAGAACAACCAGCGGCTGCAGGAGGAGTCGCAGGCCGCCAGCGAGCAGCTGCGCAGGTTCGCGGAGCTCTTCTGCAGGGAGAAGAAGGAGCCCTGAAGACACGGCCCCGCCCTCCTGCCACCTTGCCTACAGCCTCTGCCTCTCCCTCGGCGGGGCCCTGGGGCCCACTGCCCGAAGCCCTCCACGTGGACTGGAAACCGGAGAGCAGCGGGCCAGGGAGTGTCTGGGGCTGTGAGCCAGGCCTGCCGGGGGTCAGGATGCAGCCACCGAAGCTGTGGACAGCGTGAGGGGCACCGGAGTTGGTGTCCAGCTCTGGGAGCTGTGGGGAGCTGCCAGGGTTCTCCACCATGTCCGACAGTTCTGGCTCACGGCCAAGCCCCTGCATGACAAACATGGAGTCAACCCCCCCCCCCCCAGACGAGGGCTGCAGCCACCCAGGGCGCCTCCGGCCCAGCGCACTAGCTCCAAAAAGCATGGACATCACCCCCTCCCGACCCTCTCTTCCCTCAAAGCAGCCAGGAGCACTTTCTTAGAGTTTAAATTATTTTCTCGGGGGCCCAGATTGGGGAGAGGAAGCCCTGGCCTCCAGAGTCCACTTCTTTGAGAAAGAAACTCTTATTTGTACAAACGGGACAGTTTATACGATCTTTTTCTATCAGCTCCTCTCCCACTAGAGGCCATGATGCCTGGGTTTGCGGTGCACAGGCCCCGCCACCCTTGAGCTACTGACCTGGCTGGGCCAGACCCGCCACTCTCTCCTCTCCTCTCCCTGCACGACCAAGCCCTGACCAGCAGCCTTGGCCACCTCCAGGCTGCAAGGAGCCTGGGACAGGGTTGGAGAATGACAGCCTTCATCTCCTGTGTGGTTTCCTTTTCCTTTGCCAGTCTCCCGGCCTATCTCGCGAGCCCCAGCGACGGCCACCCAGACACACTCACTGTGCTCCCCGGGGAGCGCTGACAGTGCGAACCCCAGAGACGCTGTTCTCTCAAGGCAATAAGGGGCAGCCAGCCGGGCGGCCCGGCCAGTGTGGTACTACGCTGTTCACCCAGGAAACACAAGTTCCTTTTTTTCCTTCTTTAAAAACAAAAAAATTATATATATATATATATATTTATTTTTTCATGTAGAGTTGCGCCAGAACAAGTGTGGATGGCCACAGTCTGTGGAACCCCCAACCTCAAGCTGAGGATCCAGCGTGTCCCCCCTGGGCTGGGGCAGAGGGAGAACCTGGAGGGACAGTCAGGGTGGGCGTGCAGGCAGGCGGGCGGCTTTCCCTCCCAGGAAGCACCAGGTGGGAAGGAGTCCTGGGCTGGGCCTAGAGCTATGGGTTCCGGGACCGCACAGATGGGCGCTCAGGGAGGTACCAGGCTGGAGAGGCAGGGCTGGAGAAGAGGGGACTTACTGCGTCTCCCTATGATCCGCCTCTGGCCCCCAGCAGCCCCCAGTCTTGAGAGTAAAGCCTCGGCCCGCCACCTCCTCTCCCTGCCCTGCAGCCGCTCAGCCCTGGCCAACTACTGTGATGTCTCTCCTTCCCTGACCCCTCTGGGGGGCCCCCCAGTCCCCACCCCTTTCCTCAGACCCTAACCTGGAGCCCCCCCCCTTTTGTCTCACATCTTCAGATCATTCAAATCATTTTGGGGACCTAATCACGTACATTGATAAGTGCAAATTATGACTTCTGGTTTTGTTTTCTGTTATTTTTTAAGAATTTCTGCAAAACAAATTATTTAATTTGAGGTTGGTGTTCTGAGGCTGGAGATAGCAGGCTTTTTTTCATCTTGATTTGTTTCATTCGTTTTTTTTTAATTGTCTTTTTTTTTTTTTTTTTTTTCATCCCTGTCTTGAGATTTTCTGGCATGTTTCTGGAGGTTTCAAAGGAAATAAATGTTTCATAGAAATGGCTTGTGTGTTCACTAGCTCAGCAGCTGCCTGGAATCAGTGTCGGCCCCTCTTCCTAGCCTCCTGTCCCAAACACCCATCACCCTCCTACACACACACACACCACACTTCCCTAAAAACCAGGGGACACCAGCCTTGCAAACTTCTTTTTCTTGCAACCCAAACAACAGAAATCCATCCCTCAGTATGTAAAATGTCCCTCATCTAAAAAGAGCAAAGATTGAGCCAGGTGTGGTGGTGTACACTTGTAATCCCTGTACTTGGGAGGCTGAGACCAAAGGATCTGGGTTCACAGCCAGCCACAGCTACGTAGGCCCTCCACAACCTAGTGAGACCCTGTTTCAAGATAAAGAGTAAAAAATAGGACTGGGGGTGTAGCTCGGATGTAGAATGCCCCTGGGTTCAATCCACAGTACTGCCAAAAAAAAAAAAAAAAGCAAGATTCAAGCTCTGCGTGGTGGCGCATGCCAGTACTTGGAAGGCTAAGAAAGGAAGCTCACAGGTTCTAGGTTCAAGAACAGCCTCATCAAGTAGCGAGACTCTGAGCTGGGCATGGTGGCGCACGCTTGTAATACCAGTACTTGGGAGGCTGAAACAGGAGGATCTTGGGTTCGAGGCCAGCCTCAGCTACTTAGTGAGACCCTCTCCAACTTAGTGAGACCCTGTTTCAAAAAAAAAAAAAGACATAGGGCTGGGGGTGTAGCTCGGAGGTAGAATGCCCTGGGTTCAATCCCCAGTACCACCTTTAAAAAAAAAGAGCTGGGCATGGTTGTGTACGTTTATAATCCCAGTACTTGGGAGGCTGAGATAGGAGGATCACAGGTTTGAGGACAACCTCAGCAAGTAGTGAGATTCTCATCAACCTAGTGAGACCCTGTTTCCAAATAAAGTCAGGCTGGGGGTGTAACTCAAAGGTAGAATGCCAGCCAGGCATGGTGGCGCACGCTTGTAATCCCAGCATTTGGGAGGCTGAGACTGGAGGATCACAGGTTTGTGGCCAGCCTCAGCTACCTAGTGAGGTACTCCGCAACTTAGTGAGACCCTGTTTCCAAATAAAGAATAAAAAATAGGGCTGGGGGTATAGCTCGGAGGTAGAATGCCCCTGAGTTCAATCCCCAGTACCACAAAAAAAAAAAAAAAAAGAATTTCATGCTCAGCCAGGCATGGCGGCACATGCTTGTAATCCCAGCATTTGGGAGGCTGAGACGGGAGGATCCGGGTTCACAGCCAGCCTCAGCTACCTAGTGAGGCACTCTGCAACTTAGTGAGACTCGGTTTCAAAATAAAGAATAAAAAATAGGATTGGGGGTATAGCTCGGAGGTAGA
>PVLC010030893.1:0-19168 GCA_004027655.1 Graphiurus murinus
CACACATTTTTGTTGGGTACAAGCTAGTACAGGTAAAGACATCCATGCACATATTTCTCATTAACCCTTCCCCAATTCCCACCCACCCTCCCCCTATCTCCTGGTCAGTTTAGTGATTGACTTTGATGTGATCTTATAAGTACATCATGCTCATTAGGGTGTCCCCCCTCCTCCCATTACCTTCCATTAAGTCAAATTTATGTTAAGTGAGATTAGTCAGTCACTAAAAGTTAAAAATCAAATGCTCTCCCTAATATGTGGAAGCTAGGGAGAAAACGGGACATAAGAGGGACTCCAGGTGAAGGAGAATCCTCAGGTGAACATTATTTTCTTAATCAGCGAAATTTTTTTTTTTTTTTTTTTTTTTTGGTACTGGGGATTGAACTCAGGGGCATTCTACCTCTGAGCTATATCCCCACCCTATTTTTTATTCTTTATTTTGAAACAGGGTCTCACTAAGTTGCTGAGGGCCTCACTATGTAGCTGAGGCTGGCCATGAACCCAGATCCTCCGGTCTCAGCCTCCCGAATGCTGGGATTAAAAGCGTGCACCACCATGCCTGGCTCAGTGAAAATATTTTTAAAGCTGCATTTTCATATTACCTTGCCTTGTAGTTATTAGAAATCTTGCCTCAATTGTTACTCAAGATCTGACATAAAATGAAGCTTATTTTCTTTCTTTCTTCCTTCCTTCCTTCCTTCCTTCCTTCCTTCCTTCCTTCCTTCCTTCCTTCCTTTCTTTCTTTCTTTCTTTCTTTCTTTCTTTCTTTCTTTCTTTCTTTCTTTCTTTCTTTAATTGGTGTATCATAGTCATACCTCTTGATGTAGTTCAGGGTGATAGAGGCAACCGTGCACACGTGCACACAATTCTCGGTGAGCTCTCCCCCAATTCCCACCCCACTCCCTCCCCCTCCCCACCTTCCCCTGCTCAGCACAGTGATTGGCTTTGATAAGCTTTGTGCTTGTACATCATGACCATTGAGGTGTTTCCCTCTTCAAGTCTTCCCCCTCCTCCCATCTCCCTCAGTGAGGTCCCCTCCTTCACTACACTAAGGTTTCTCCTCCTTTCTCTGGAGTCCCTCCAGTGTCTCAATTTCTCCCTAGCTCCCACATATCAGGGAGAACATCCAATCTTTCACTTTTTGTGATGGACTAATTACACAATGGAATTCTCAGCCATAAAGAAGAATAAAATTATGATAATTCCAGGGAAATATATGAAGCTTAGATTAGCTGAAAAAAAAAAAAAACTACAAGGAAATATGTTTTTGTGAACCCTGGTGGGGCAAGGCAGAGATTCTGCTTCTACAGCATCATACAGCAGGTGCTCCATTTGGGGTATGCATTTCTGAAGAAAAAGAACATTATGTAGCTGTATTACTTTTGGCCAGTCTTGATTATTTCCTTGTCTGTACATAAAGTCCAAGTCTAGATCTTGTACTCTAATGTTTAGCTAAGACCATATACAGAAGTTTCCCATTGTGGAAAAACACAGAGAATTGTATGTTATAAATTGGTTCTCTGGTGGATTTGCTTTTATTTAAACCTATCATCCTCTCACAGTCAACACGGCTAAATGAAACATAACCACTGGCTGAGTACTTACTTTATACAATCTGTAATATTTCTGAAACAATTTGAAGACTGAGAATGGAAAGAAAAATGTTACCTTTTTTTCTGCCTGATTTTTTTTTATGACTAACACCTGAAGAACAAATATAGTAGGTTGAACTGTGAAGATATTTTTTCATATACTAGAAACAAAAAAGTTATTGGCAATTTTACATGGCTTGGCTTACTATAAATATGATTAATGTATAATTTCCCTGAGGGAAATATTTTAGTTTCAGATACTATCATCTTAGTAATACTATTATATGGAAGAGTGATCTTTTAATTATCCCCTCATTTTTACAGACATTTTGCTTCTTTACCCTCCTTTTATAGTTATTTTAGGTACAAAATATCATAAGCTTGCTAGGATCATAGTGCTACATAAATTAATTCCTATGAAAGCTAATTAGTTTTTTTTAAATATAGAAGTGCCTAAAATTAATCTTAGCTATGACTAGTCTCTCTCCGACCTCTATCCCAATGTGTTTAGAAGGAAAAAGATGCAACTTCCAATAGTAATCTTGGCTACTTTGAAACTAATCTCATTTAAATCACCAGAATTGTTTTCTGTCCACCATATACAGGCACCACGGAGAACATACAGACAACTGAAACTCATTGCATATCTTTAGCTGAGCAGAGAATGAGACTCGTACCCTGCAAAGTACATACACAAACATGAAGCAGCAGAAAGAATTAATTGTATTAGACGTAAATTATTCAGTGTCCATCGTTTAAGGAAGTGAAGGTAGATAAGCTGAACTCATCCTAAGAGACCATTTCTTGAGTATGGATTCAAACAGTGAGAGTGAACCACTCAGCACTAACTGTTGAAGTCCACTCTGTCTCCGCAGTCTTCTTTATCTCATGACCCTTCATGTGGATCTGTTGGACTCAGCTAGGAGGAAGTTGGAGCAGAGGTGCATTTAGTCCCAGTTTTGTTGCATATGATGGCTATGCTGTTTACACATTCTCCCATGTGGACTTAGGTTATTGCTAGTGATTCTTCTGTAGAAATTGGCTATTGGGTGGCCACTCAAGCCCTACCTGTGGGTAAAGAGTTGACTGGTCTCAAACAAGGACCTCTGCAAACATGTGTGTCATGGTGGGGTAACGTCTAGTTATATAGAGATACTGGTCTATGGATCAATCTTCTAAAATGTCTAGCTTATATATATATAAAAGTTAATGGAACTCCCATATTTGACCATGAGCTGATAAAGTTTTACAATATTAAAAGTGATTTTGTGCTAAAGGAATGTCTAAGCTATCAATAATCTAGAACATATTTTGATAAATCATGCTGAAGTTAATAGTTAATTACATTCCCATTCTCTGTATTAGCAAGTACTATATATTCATTGGTATAAAGAAGATCTAATAAGTTGCTCATTATTAAAAATATATAATATAATTTGTGAGTTTATTGTTTTGTCATCTTTTAAAAACATGTTGTAATTTACTTTCCCATTTTAATAAGCATTCATTCTAATGAAAATTTAATACAGAAGCATGAAAATATTATTTTACTCATTCTTCATCTTGTTTTTTAATCTAGGACTCCAAACAGTTTTAAAGTTCTTATAAACATCGATTCTCCTATTAATTTAAGGAGAAAATTATTTTATGTTTATAAGTGAAACAAGGGAAATCTTCTCTAGGGAAGATCAGCAGAACACTGAAATATGGACCAGGCAGGTAAGTGTGTCACTCAGGCAAGGGACACTTGAGCAATGACATGTCCTTGGGAAGTCACTGTGTCATCTGAAGCTATAAGGACAGAAGGAGGTTGTCCTGGGAGCTGAGCTTGAAGTTGTGTTAAAGAGCCCACAATACCACTCCGACCTTTCTCCAAAGCTATCGGAGTCATTGGAGATCTTCAAAGAGATTAGTGATTTGATAAAATCTGTACTTTATTGAAAAATATCTGGCAGCAGCGCGAAGGATATAAAAGACAATAGGTTTTATCCAGGAAAACAATTAAAGCCATTGAAATAGTTCATGTCAGAGATGATAAGAATCTCTCCCTAGGCAGTGGCTCCATGTCTCTCATGTCAGTTCATAAGAGCCAGCATAAATGAGCAATCTTCAGGATTAGGCAAGGAGAGTCTGATGGGCAAAGGCCACAAGAAAATCAGGAGGACTTCCATAAAATTTCAAGAAAGTGAAGGACTAAAGAAGAAATTGAGATAAAGGACATAATTGTAGGAAGACTATCTTGGGCAAAAATATAATAAGCCCAAAGTATCACATAATAAACCAAATAATATAATATTAAGCCCAAGTATATGTAATAACCCGTGATGGTTATGGGTGGTGCTTGCCTGTGATCCTAGTATTTGGGAGACCGAGGCAGGATGATTGCCACTTTCAGGCCAGCCTCAGCAACTTAGTGGGGTCCTGTTTCCAAATACAGAAGAGCTGGGGTAAAGCTCAGTGGTAGACACCCCCTCTCCCACCCAACACACACATGATTCAATTCCCAATTATACAATATTCCAAAAATTAAAAAAAGTAAAATAAAAGGATACTTACTGAACTGGGTTCATGCCTAAGACATTTAAGAGTAAACAGTGTTCAGATTGGTGAAGAGTGTTAGTCAGGTTTTATCAGTGTAAACAGAGTACCTCACAAGAGCAGTGTAGAGGAGGAAACATATATTTTGGCTCATAGTTTCAGAAGATTCAGTACATGTTAGGGTGGTTCGAGGCAGAAACTGTGGTAGAGAAAAGCTGCTCAGCCCATGGCAGCTTAGAAGCAGAGAGAAAGAAGAAAGAGCCAGAAAGAAGATAAAACCTTCCAGGGCATTCCCACAGAAGTATGCTTCCTCTAACTAGGTCCTGTCTCCCAGTTGTCCACCCAGCTACCAATGGGTTAATCCATCTCGTGTGGCAGAGCCCTTGTGACCAGTCAGTGCCTAACAACCTCACCTCTGAGCCTGGCGGCATCGAGGACCAGGCTTTCAACACATGAGCTTTCAGGGGGCAATGCAAGTCCAATCTATAACATGAACGGAATCCATCGGAGATCTTAGCTGGAGTAGGAATTACTTAGGATGAAAAGAATCGAAGCTGCAGATGGAAATTCTAAAAAACTGCTACATGTAAAGGGCTCAAGGGATCGCCAGAAAAAAAAAATTTTCAAAACAAAACAATTTAAATTTACATTAGCATTTTTTCCTCTTGCTGGTTAATTAGGTAATGATTTCTAATATATATTGGAGAAAATCCTAGGAACAAAATGTAATTCTCTCATTTGGGGTCAGTAGCTGTAACATAGATAATTTGCAACACATACAATAAAGCATTGTCTTAGTCTTTAATTTTAGATCCATAATAACTCATATTCACTGAATACTCACTGTGTGCCCGGCATTATTCTAAGAGCAATATGTATGCTGATTACCACATTTGTCATAATAATCCACAACTAAATACTGCTATAGTTATTCCTTTTTGCAAATGAGGAAGGAAAAAGATAAAGTTCCTTGTGCAAGATGATAGCAGTTAAACCGAGAAGCCTGGGTTTAAACCCTAGCATTCTGCCTTCAGAATTCATTTTCTACCCATAGCAATGAGCTGCCTCTCAAAACTTAGGGAAACGTTTTGATTGAGAAACAAGACGCAACATGATCACCTTTACACACACGGGGCACACACAGGAGGCGTGACGACATCCATAGAGTTTGCTCATAATTTAGCGTGACTTTGCTTTTTCAGGAGACTCCTCTCTCAGCAAATGACCACATGGCTTCCTACACTTCCTACAGAAACGTTCTATCAACTCTTCAGTGGAAAGATCAATAGAAAGCCTGTGTCCCAAAGTCCTGTGAGTACCCTGCCTCCAAACTTCTTGCTTTGGTTTTCCACCAATTTGAAACAGTTCTGTCTTAATTTTCACTTAACCCTACTCAGCCCCATCTTGAAAACCCAGTTCAGATTACACTTCACAATTATATAAGTTTCACCCTTACCTACCTGTCCGGAAGCCCTGACAAAGTCTTGTTTAGCTGCAGAGCCCATCCTGCAGTAGACAATGACTCTTCTTCTTCTTATCAGTAGGATGCTTTAGTGATTTTAGGGAGCCGACTCTTAATAATAGTGTCTTTGTTGGTATAATTCAAGTAAAATGGTAGAAATTCAGAAGCAAGCGGGCACATTGTAAAAAGCAATAATACAGATAATTCAAAAAAGTAAGATCCTACTGAAAGAAAATGAGCAGCAGAACAGACAATAAACTGATCTAGATCATTGCATGAAAAAGAGATTTTTAAGAAGATAAATTTCTTTAAGACTCATAGCCATTGAATGGGAAATGATGCTGGTAATATATTTATCAGGAGAATTTTACCTGTCACATTTTGATGACAGCATGTGTATGGTGCTTACTGTGCTCTGAGTTTCTAATACATTATGAGCATCAGCTCACTTAATCTTCATAGCAGCCATAGAGGGCACAGTCTAATATTATTCCGATTTTACCGAGAGGTACAGAGAGGTTGCATAGCCTTTGCAAGGTCACAGCTACCAAGGGTTGGAGAGGATTTTATCGAACACACCACACCTAATATGTAGCTCACTCTGCAGCATCCTTGACAATGCCATAGGTAGCGCTTGGTCATCGGTTCTAGGCATAGTGAAGCTCTTGCACTTCTGCACAGTGCATCGATGGCTTCAAATGCCAATCTCTTTGAAATGCTTTATTCATCTTTGCAATTTGGAATGAAGCTCTAATATTTTAGGAGTAAACAACACTCATCCAGAAGGCTCTCTTGGCCCTGAGTGTAGAAATGCAGAATAGACAATCTTCATCTCAGGCCTGACAGGATGCCTGGGCATCTTTCTCATTTAGTAATTTGTTTGTGTGTTTCCTATCCAAGCCTTTCATATTTCTCATCTCTGGTCCATGATAAATGGAAATTGAATAAATAACCATGTATTTCTATTACCAGTTAGAGTGTGGGATTCCATTGCTCAATTCAGAGTAGAAATCATGAGAAGCTGTGCTTTAGTGTGACTCTTGTTGATTTTACCAACCCTTAGTGTTACCAGCTCATCCCAGGGGTCTTTTGTTCAATTGAAGACAGAAATCACAAAGAAGAAGATGATATCTTCCGAACATGTCTTTATTGGTGCCTATGCTAGAGCACAAGGAAGACGGCGCATGGATAAGAGCCCGGGACTACTGCCTGAGAAGCCAAGAAGCAAAGCTTACATAGACCAAGGGGCTCAGGTCGTGCAGGTGCACAGTCAGCTACTGCACATGACCTCAGGGTTTCTGTAAAAGCTTGTCAGATCTTTGTTCTTGGAACCACTGTTTGCACTTGACACAGCCATCCATGCATGTGTCTTGGGGTCCGCTGGAAGCAGATTATCAAAGAATGTCGAGCTGCTCCCTAGCACCATCTGCCCAGGCTGCAGGAAAGCCTCGGGGAGGTCTTAGCAGCTCCTTGACTTGGTCATTGGAGAAAACAATTCCTGAAGAGGAGAGCAGCTTACCTTTGATGGAAAACCTTGGTGGCAGAATCAGGCCCTTCCTGCTCTGTGTCATTTCTGTAGGGGATTCTTTATCCACCAAATTTGAGCTCATATGAGAAAAATATAACCAAGTACCCTGCAACATGAGAAAGCCTTGGGCATTTTCTGCACTTGTGGTGGTCACTTAACACTGATGTGTTTTTTCACGAGTATGTCATATTTGTTTGTCTGCTCACTTCAGATGCCAAGTCCTCTGTTGGTGATGTTCACCTGGTCATTCTGAGTATTCCCTTTGTCACCAGGCTGGATGGCTGTTCTTCCTTAGATAGATTTTGATCTCAATTAATTCTGTTAAAGTCCTGTAGCAGAAACAGAAGTAGCCTGGGAATCAACTCCTAATAACTGTTAGGATGCAAATATAAAGATCATATCAGTTTTTTTTTCTAAGAGTAGAATAAAGGAACTCATTTCATTAGGAAGGTCTTGGAAAAACTCAAGCTTTAAGTTCAAATATGTAGTAGAAGTATTTCTTGGACAGTTCAAATATGGAATGTTAAACATGTCATAAAATTATTTCTTTATTCTGCTGGTCATATGAAATATTCTATTATGTGAAGACATTTGATTTGGTTACTGTCATTAATTTAGTTTTCTTTCTGTCCTTTATAGTTAAGATGACCTTCAGACATGGAGAAACTTGCACTTGGCCCACAGGGGATTTCCTGGATCCCATAATCTCAATTCAGAAATCTGTGGCTGATAGTTCTGGGAAAAGGATTCTGGGCAACTATGCATTCATTTTACACATAAAAATATATTACTTGCTTTTCTGATTTATGTAAGTAAAAATTATGGACTTTAAAATCAGCTTTACTTCCCAGAAATATAGAAACAAAAATGTCAAGGTCTGAATTCCTTGAGTCTACTTGTAAGCCAAGATGCACACGTTCTTTAATATGGTCCAGAGGAAACAGTCAACTCAGTAGCTTCATGATGTAAACAGAGTAAATAACATTTTTTGTCACCAATGATATTTTTGTAGAGGAATTAGGAAAGAAAAGATTATAAACACAGCATTTGAGTTAAAAGTGCAATTTCTTCTACTTATCAACAAGCTCAAATCCTGGCATGATGTCTCCCATAGCATATGTGCTTAATTCAAGTTTTATAAAGAATAAAATAATGAAAACAATGATAAAATCTACCATTCACTTGGTGTCTATTTCCTGGCGAGCATGCTAAATTATGCTTAACATAATTTAGAATGGTCTGAATAAAAGATACCTAGTTGAGATTTAACATCTAAACCACCATTCTCTAAATCACCATTTTATCTTCTATAATACAGTGATTAACCCTAACTCACAGAAGTAAGCGAGTAGCCAATGGAGTGTGCAGGCGCTCCCTGTTCATTTGGTGGAATTTAATATAAAAAATAAAATCACTTGGATAGTGTGCGGTTATCTTATTTTCATATAGCTCAAATTACATTATGGAATATTAATCCTGTATGCATCATCTTCATTTTCAACACTTTTAAAATCATGTTTCCTTTAAACAAATTCAAAACCAGATAAATACTGGCATATTTTATTAGTTTCATGATTGAGGGTATTTAATGGGAAGTACATCAGGAAATTAATTAGAAAATTTATTTTATAAATAAGAATGTCTGTGTTCATTCATTTGCAGTATAAATTGCGTGTATTTTCTGAGAATCCTAGAACCTCACTTAGAATCAAGTATCAAAACTTTCTAACCCTATTAACTTCAACTTCATATTGGTGTGCCCTGTAATTCCTTCATCTGTTAACCAGACAGTAAACCCCAATGTGGGAGAATTGTTGTGTTTTTGAATGATATATCATATGTAAAGTGACTAGTGTGCATCAGGGAAAATGTTAGGTACGACATAGATCTTAATTCTCCTGACTTGTTTCACATTAAACTTTATTTCTATGCTATTTTGTGAAGATGAAGTCATAAATTGATATTTTAAATCTAAAACGTCTTTTCTGATTTTTCAGTTGTCTCACTCTATTTCCTTCCTTCTTTCTTTCCTTCCTCCCTTCCTCTCTCTCTTCTTTTTTTTTCAACTACTAACTGCTTGTTCTAATTTAATTGATTTTGATACCTGCTCATTAAAATAAAATTTAGCATTGTGTAAGGGTGACTTCTCAGATAGACCTTACATGTAACATGCAAGCTGAGTGATCTTGGACAAGCTACTTAATCTTACCCTTACCAAACCTCAATTTCTTCTTTCAATAGTAGATGGATAATAATGCTTATCAAGCAAGTTGGTGGAGCAAATTAGATGAAGATCCTGGCATGATGTCTGCCATAGCATATGTGCTTAATTCAAATTCATAAAGGATAAAATAATAAAAACAATGATAAAATCTACCATTCACTTGGAGTCTACTTCCTGCCCAGCATGCTCAGGTTAATATACTTTAGAATGGTCTGAATAAAAGATACTTAGTTGAGATTTAACATCTAATGAACTTATTAGTCAAGTTGGTCAAACCTTTAAATATTATCCAGCAACAGAATATAAGATCTCATGTTCTTTTGTTTTCTCTTCAATTTCTAATGTTGAATCACTGGGGTATATATTGATTTTGTTTCTTTCTTTTAAGAAAAGGTCTAATTGGGTGAGGAATTCTCCTTCTATGTGAGATAACAAATACTGATTCTATCTTGAATTTCTGAAATATGAATTCAAATTTATTGATGACTATGAAATACCTAGACTATGTGCTAGATTCAGAAAAAAATTTCACAATATACCTTTTTGATACTTGTAACCCAGTCCACATAAAACTTGGCACAGTTTTTCAATGATCCACCTTGTTATCTCTCCCAAATTCCTTCCCTAAATTTGCAGAGGACATGCTTCCCACTGCCAACAAATGAGTATTCATCAGCACACATTTCTGGCATCTGTAAATCTTAGGGTTTTTTCTTGGAACCTTGACTTTACCCCTAGAGCTTCACAGATTGACCTATTTTGGCCTGCTTGCAGATATTTAGACCCTGCCACATATTGTATGACTTCACAGGCATTCTTTTGAAATCTGGGAGAAGTCTCCATGACCTCTTTTTTATATCAAAACCACCATTACATGAGCACTGAGATTGACCACTAGCAAGAAAGGTAGTCATGCCCTTTTTAATCAGTGCTACTGGGTCCTTTTCAATGACAACTGCTGAGTCCACCTCCATCTGGGCCTGCATTGGCCCTGCCTCCATCATGACCACTACTTCCTTCTTCCTTTTATTCATCATAATTTCTTCCTCATCATCTCTTTGGACCCCAATTTTATATATGCCTCTATGTTCAAACTGCAAATCTCTCTCTCTCTCTCTCTCTCTCTCTCTCTCTCTCTCTCTCTCTCTCTGTTTTACCTTCTGTTCCCAAAACTCAGTGTACAATTCACTCAATGTGGACATCAATATTCATAATACAGTTTAGATATTTTGCTATCTTGAAGAAACTTCTTGATATTTCCTCAGTGCACTATCTTTAAATTTGGCCTCATGCAAAGCTTTAGAACATAGGCAAAATGTCTATAAACTCTTTCCTAGAATGTAACATGTGGCTTCCACCCATTTTTCTATGGAGTCGTCTTTGTCCTTTGAAATCTCTTGAGCACGATCTCTCCTATATACCTTTTTAGTCACATTTTGGCCTTTCCAATTTCCTCTCACAAACCAGTTCCAAAGACTCATGATCCACATAGTGTGGCTTAGAAATAGCAATGATCCCACTCCTCTGATATCAGTTTCTGCTCTGGATATCATTCTCAATGCTATAATCCAAAACAATTGACCACACAACTTAGAGGAAGGGATATTTATTTGTTCAGAGATTTTGAAGGTTCAGGGTGAGGTCTGCCATCCAGTGCATGGAGAGAGGGAAGTAGAGAAAGGAGAGCACTAGGCTCGGCTCTCACATCATAGATGCCAGAAGCAGAGAGAGAGCGAGAGCAAGGGAAGGAGTGAACAATATGTAGTCCTCAAGGGCATACCCCCAAGGACCTCTCCTTAGCAATCAAGCCCAGCTTCCAACATTACTACCTTGTTTCTATGAGGGGTAGGGGGGCATTTTGAATCCAAACCATTACACATGCATATTAACTTTCTATGGTATATTTTTGGTATGCTTATGAACTCAATCATTACTTTATAATTCATTGAAATAGTATCTATTTAGGAGGATTTCATGGGCTTGAGGAGGAATAGAGAAGACTTCCTGAATGTTCTTTAGCAATTTCAGAAATGAATAAAACCAAAGAATTTGAAGCACCAGACCTAGCTGCCTTTTTAAGGAACTACTCTGCCTGCAGAAGCATCCCTTGGATTTATCTGTTCATATTTGTAATTTGGCCACTTTGGAGACTTAAGAGGGTATAACATGAAAGTAGTACCACCCCCTTCAGGTTCAGTTCCAGTACCATGCAAAAAAAGAATCAGTTACAGGATAATTAAAATTAATAATCCCTCCTTAGAAGATTACATTAATAAAATTTTCTATTTTACAATTAGCTGTTTCTAATATATTAAATATTAAATATAAATATTTGTATATTGATATTAAATATTTTATATTTACATAAATAAATACCATACTTATTTATTTATATAAATGCTTATATGTATGTTCAGAGAATTTGTATATGTATATATAAAGACATATTTATATATTTAACACATCTTAAAGTTTTGCTAGGTGTGCAGATATTGCAATTTCAAATGAAAAGTAGTACTTTTCTAGAAGTAAAAGGGTAGAGAATGTTCTAAGTGGAATAGTCCATTAGGAAGGTATCCAAGCTGAGATCTGGGCTTCTAAGATGGGTGTTGTGGCTGCCCCAGAGACAGTCTTGTGCTGCCAATCAGGAGGCAGTTTTCACTCCAATGCCTGGGCAGCTTCTCTACCCACAGCTGCTGTTACGTGGCACAGCCAGGCCCTGTGTCTCATTAGATGCTCCAGTATTGCTTCTGTGCATCAAATAAAAGACTCAGGAGTCTAAATGGAGAACCCATAGAAGGGAAGAAAATCTTTGCCAGCACCTTCTCTGATAGAGGAGCAATATCTAGAATACATAAAGAATTCAAAAAATTTAGCACGCAAAATTCAAAAAAACCCAGTCAATAAATGTGCAATTGGCCTGAATAGATACTTCTCAAAAGAAGAAATACGGCCAATCAATATATGAAATGTGTTCAAAATCATTAGCAATCACAGAAATGCAAATCAAAATTAGACTGAGATTTCATCTAATATCAGTTAGGATGGCAATCATCAAGAATACAAATGATAATAAATGCTGGTGAGAAAGAGAAATAGAAACTTTTATACAGTGTTTTTTTTTTTAATTATAAATTAGTAAACCACTATAGATATCAGGATGGCAGTTTCTCAGAAGACTAGGAATAGTAGCACTATATGATCCAGCCATACCACTCCTTGATATCTTTCCAAAATAATTAGAGTGATACTTGCATACTCATGTTTATAGCAGCACAATTTACAGTAGCCATAAACAGAAGAACGGATAAAAAAAAAATGTGGTATATGCACTCAATGGAGTTTTATTCAGCCACAAGAAAATGCCATTTGTAGCAAAATAGATTTATGCTGGAGCCAGTTTGAGAAAGACAAAGGTCATACATCTTATCTCATATGCAATAGCTAGAGAGAATAGGAAACAAAAAGGACTTCAAAGAAAAGATGGATGAGACTAGTAGGGTAATGGAAGGGGATAAGAGAAGGAAAGGGAAGCTTGAGTAAGAAAACAGATTGAAGAATGCAATGCTCGTATATGAAAGTATCACTACCCATCTCACGAACATGTATGGGGAGGGAGAACAGGAGGGCGGGGTGAAATCCAGGAGAAAACACAGCAAGCAATGTGTGCATATATAAAAGTTATCCTTTGAATCTTACTATGTTGTATAATTGCAATAATAATAATAATAAAATATATTTAAAAAAGGAAATTACCTTAAAAAAGCAGAATAAGAAAAAGGAGAGCTATCTCGTCAATTGAGTTTACACACTTTCAGAAGCATAGACCATTTGAAATAATTAATATTTTACACTAAACATGATTTTACAAGACTATAGCTTCCTCTTCAGCTGAGAGCCCACACTGCACTCAACAATGTTGATTAAGCAATGGCATAATATTTATTTGTAAGTATTAAAGCCTAAGATGTTTCAGTAACATTACATAGCCCTCACATATAACAAATGACCTGCTAGCACATCTAACAAACCTATCAAATAATTCAGAGCACTAGGAACGTTTATTGGCATTTATGTGAGCAATACTGGAACACTGTATGGATGAGGAGCGAGTAAACTTTTTAATACATTGTATGTAGTAATCTATAGCAATCTTCTCATCTACTGCCTGCTTACACTAAGCAATGTTACTCGTTCCATTAACATCTTGGACAACATTTGGCTTTACAAAGCACTAAGATAATAAGACCAGGAGGAAAAGAAAATCATTTTGCCTCCTTCTGTAATTTTATAATTTTACGACTCACTGCATAGAGCACACACAGCATTTTATTGTGTACCGAGGTTGCTCTGCCATAACATTCTGCAGAGGAGGTAGGAAAGGATGTTTCTGTGAAGATTTCATTTCCAATACATGCCCGAGTTCTCCCTCTCATTAGTAATAAGTGGGCGGGCTGGTACAAGGCAAATGGAGATTGCTCTAAGAGATGGCTGCTTCTTTGAACCTCTTCCAACATCAGACCTCTCAATTAGGACACAGTGTGTCAGGCAGTGTTTTGAAATGTCTCCACCTGAATCCCTACCTGCCCGGCTGGGCATCACCTGCACCTCCTTAAAACATCTGGCGTTTTCTGTGTGGAGCCTTTGGCATGGCTGGCAGGTGTACATGAGGGTGAGGGTGTTCTTCCTAATAACCATGTGGGCTGAACGGTGCTGATTCATCTCCTCTGCTCCTCTGATTTGCCGTCCCCAAGTGTAATTTTATGCTAGAATAATTTAGTGCAAAGGAGGCACATTCATTGTCAGGAGAGGTGTAAAGACGGCAGAGAGATTTTGAGAGGGCTTGAGCTCAGGTTCAAAATAAAAAAGTAAAACAATGATTTTAATGACTAGAAGTTGTTCGATTGCACTCGATAAAAAGACATTTTTAAAATCGTAAGCTCTCATTGAAAATTGAAATAGTAAGAGAAAAAAAATTATAAAGTTACCTTAAGGTTATTTTGCCTAGTCAGTTGAGGAGCATTCCAGTACCTTATTCTGAACGGTCCCATTTCCCTTTCTGGTCAGAAGTAGCATAATTTTTGACACCAGTCTTTTCTTCCTCCATTTCACCTTCATCCATGAAACCAATGAGCTGGAATTCGTGGATGCATAAAAAAGGAGCCACAGGACTGTGCATCTCTCTATAGTTTCCAGTGATTTGGTCACTAACTTCCTTTGTACATGCTGTCTTCTTAAGAACGTAAATAAACTTGTCAGATTATGCAAGTTACAGATGTGCTTGACTAGCCTTCCTTTGCACACATTTGCCAACTTTCTGGTATTTGGAGCTACGTTCATCACCTTCACTGCCTTCTTGCAGTCATAATGATGAAAAAATCCACACGACTTTTGCTTCCTTAAGACATTATTTTCCCCAGAAATGGTGGGGAACATTTGACAATGATATGGGAGTGATGTGATCTCATGCGAACAGAGAAACATTTTAAATGTCCGAATTTTCTTAATACGATATGCCATAGATCCTATCATGCACAGAGATAACCAGTGCCTGAACCATCTCGTTTAAAAATTGAATGAATATGTGATTGAATTTCAATTTTTTTTCCAGTTCATTTCTCACTGCTCCAAAGGTTAAATATTTAAAGGAATACGAATTGGAATCACAGAATAGTTGCTCTTATTGCTTCTCTTTTAGCAAAAGCACATTCTGAAACAAGAGAAGGAGGTGGGACTTTATTGAAGAAAACTCATGCTAGGAAAAACCAAAGAGCTAATAAAAAGCCTCACTTAGCTGATGAACTGCTGCCTTAGCACTGAGAACAGTGCTTCAAGAAGCTCCCTGGCTCACCAAGTCAGTTGGAGAGCTGATCCACAGCTCTTATATTTTCAGTGGTAAGTCAAGGCAGAGACAGCAATGATGAAATGACTGCAATTCACCCATTGCGTGAGTGAAATATGGGAAGTAGTACGCTGTTGTTTAAAAGGTTCCAAAAAATGAGTATGGAATCAATAGTTTCATTTGAACTGAAAAGGAATTTCTGGAATTGACCTTCTAATTATTAGTTGTGTGTGTGTGTGTGTGTGTGTGTGTGTGTATAGAGTTCATGGTGCCTTCTCATTTTATATGTTATCTTTCTCCCCTCCTCAAGGGAGCCTCAAAGTTCTTGGAATTCAAATAAAGGGAAGTGATGGGACCACTGAAATTTGTTAAAGACTACTGATAAGTCATATGATTAAAAAGCTGAATTATTATACAAAACTACACATTTTCATGTGTCCACAAAGTTCTAATTCTGCTTGTCTCCAGCACTTAGGATTTAAGTTCTGAAAATTGTATAATTTTTGTCACCTGTACAATGTGGGATATATATTCCTCTGTTTTTTTGTTTTGTTTTGTTTTTTCGGGACACTTGCTAAAGAGAAAATAGAACTGAGCCAGACTCTGTGAAAAAAATAATTTTAAACTTTACCAGTTAGGCTGAGAATGGAGGCACACATCTGTAATCTCAAACTTGAGAGTCTAAGACAGGTTCAAGGTCAGCCTTAGCAATTTAGGAAGGCCCTCAGCAAACTAGTGAGAACCTATTTTAAAATAAAAAATAAAATGTGGCTACAAGTATAGCTCAGAGTTAAAATGCTTCTGGGTTCAATCCCTAGTATCACAAAAAAACAAAACAAAAACAAAAAATGAAACAAAGCAGACCCTTCCAAAACAATTCACCAGTTAGCATTTATACACTATTGCATGTTAGTAATGATTTTGCCAGCTTGAAAAATTGTAGACGATAATTCTCAACACTTGAAGGAGTCAGATAATAAATATAACAATATTTTAATATTTTGTGTATATTTACATATGTATTAATTACATAAATATGATAATATATTTGATACATGTTATAATAATTTAGTAAAGAAAATTTTAGTTATAATACAATGTCAGTAAATGTCACAGGTAATTAATTTGACATATTAACTAAGTATAAAGGGCCAGTAGTGTAGTGTTAGTTAGAAGTTAAAATCCAGTCATAAAATTATAGAACAAAATTGGAAAAAAATCTAGCTAGAATCCAGTAAAATAACAAAACCTAGAAATCTGTTTCTAAATTAAACCAGGAAATAGTTGTTTGATAATAAACCCATGGCCTACAGCATCTGTTTTAATGTGACTCTCCATAGTAATCTCTATGGAAATTTGGAAATTAAAGAGAAGTGCTTCTGAATCAAATAACTTAATCTATTTTAGAATGGGTGCAAGTTATTTGTTGGAATAAATTAATTATTAATAATAAATTCAGTTATTTAATGAAATACCATAGTCTTTTGTTCTCTCAAATTTGGCTGATGGCATTGTTATTTTGCCAATTAATTGACACTAGATTGCACTTTATAATATCTCCTTTCCTGCAGTAAATAAAGAAAACGCTATATGCCATCTGCTTACCCAAAGGAATAGCTGTTGTGTGTTTATTTAATTGGACTCAGCATGTCTTCTTATTTAAAATGGTGGCATTTCAGGTGTACTTATTTACTTCTGGCCCAAAGAAATATGCTAATAGTAAAAAAAAAAAAATAATCTCTCCTACAATTGTGCTCAGCTAGTGAGAGCATTATGCTTTGGATGCAGAGTGTGCTTTTCACTGTGTCTCTCTGAATACTCAGGTTCAAGTCTCCTCCCTTCTAACTCTTCCATTTACCTGCATTTCGCTCTACACAATGTGTGTTTGAGTGTGTGTGAGTGTGTATGTACGCTAAAAAGAGAGAGTGGGGAGGAATGTAAGCAGGACAGGGTCAGAGGGAAGCATAGCACACTTTAGAGAAAGAACAAGAAGCAAAGAGGAAGGGAGACAGGGAGGAAGATAACAAGAGAGAGAGACAAGACTTTAAGACATCGGCAAAAATTGTTACAGATAGAGATGAAAGGAGACAGATTTGCTTGCACATGCAAACACACACACACACACACACACACGAAGTCAAGATTACATTTTAGACTAGGATTATATGTATATAAGGAAATTCCTAATGTATGTTTTCATAATACTATAATAAAATCTGATGTGGGATACTCAGGAGTAATCATTAAGCCAAGGGAGCACCATTCCTAGAAACACAGCGAGGTGCCCTTGTTTCTGAAGACTCAGCCATGGTCCGGCCTGGGCGCAGCAGCCGGAGCCCTGGACCTCAATTCTTGCTTCCCACTCGCATCTCCAGGGCTGGCTCTGGAGATCTGGTCTTAGTCTTCAGCTCCTGCCTCATGCTTCTCCCATTTCAATACTTGCCCAGGAAAAGCCCGTATCCTTTTTTCTTGTATACTGTGCTCTGGCCACCCAAGACTCCAAAATTCCTTCCCAAGGAGGTTCCAGCCCACTTCCTGGAACCACACAAGCCTGTCCTTGCACAAGGGCAGAGCATATTCTGTCTGATGCGCACACCCACGTTGCCAAGCGCTATTGCACAGGGAACTGGGTGTCTAGCACTCGTTGGCTGCAGTGTCCACACACCTGTGTCATAGGGCAGGACAGAGCTGGGGGTGTTGTTCCTACTCTATTGATGATGTCATGTTCCTCTGAGATACTCCCAGGAGCCCTCACATTCGGAATTTAAATCTGACCTTCTCTTTGGATCTTAATGATGACTTACTAATGAAAGTAAGGTGACAGAATGTCTCTTATTAGAAGCTTGATCACAAAATGCAAAACTTTATGATATTTAAACATCTGGAAAATGGCATTTCATTTTTCCTCTTGCCTTGACCTGACAAATGTTTGGTGGTGGTAGGTAGGTCTGATCTACGGAATGTTAATAAGTTGAAATCCCCCAAATCAACCCAGATTAGTGAGTTCCACGTCTCTGGAGTTGCACTGAGTCTGCTGAGCAGCCTAGTTTGAGAAAAACGGGTTTATAAGGGTGGCAGAGTCTCTACTTGCAACCACCCACTCACCGATGAGTGGAAAAAACTCTTAAAACATATTCCCCTTAGTCCCCTGATATTTAAACTGAGTGAACAGGTTTATGAACATATGTTTCTTTAAGAACAATTCACTGACCATCTCAGCTAAACATTTCTTACACTGCTGTAAATATAAACCCAATAAGAACTGGGAAATAACATTAATATCGAACGACCTTCCTAATTTAATTTCACAATTGAAGACAGTACTTTAAAAACAAAAGACACCCACACGAAGTCAGCTCTTTCATTGTTCTGGAAAAGCCACTGCTCAGTTTGGAAGGAAAAAAAAAAAAGTAGTTCACACTATTTCTAAGCAAGTGCGAATCTCAATGAGGAAAAGAGGTCATTATCTCAATGCCTAATTAATTTTCAAAAATATTGTTATGCAGACAACTACTCAAAGTAATGCTACACTCAGTCTCAGATAGGAAAAATTATAGCAATGGTAAAATTAGCAATTACAATAAAAGGAGAAATATCAAAGGTAAAATGTTCAGTTTAAGAAGTAGTATCTTTAACTTAATCTGAACCAGTTGCTTTCTACAGGAAAGAATGATAATACTCTCAGTACACGCAACACTGGTAACTAGCAAACAAATATTTTTAGTAGCCGATTTATCAATTGAAGGGTTATTATCCTTCTTGGACTCATGTCATCCTTAATTGAGATATTTGCATTTGGAAGTCTCTTTGAGTCATCTTTTGTTCAGTGATCCTTTGTGAATAAGAAAATGCACAGAACTATTCAGAGCATGTTCAGTCGTCCTAATTAGGGGAAGCAGAGACCCTCTCTGAGAAAACAGTCAGGCCAGGTCCTGTTCTCTAAGTGCTTTTCTTGCTCTGGCCTGTAGGAAATAAGCTGGAT
>PVLC010030894.1:0-19169 GCA_004027655.1 Graphiurus murinus
GGTAAATTTTTTTTTTTTTTTTTTTTTTTTTGCGGTACTGGGGATTGAACTCAGGGGCATTCTACCTCCGAGCTATACCCCCAGCCCTATTTTTTTATTCTTTATTTTGAATCAGGGTCTCACTAAGTTGCGGAGTGCCTCACTAGGTAGCTGAGGCTGGCCGCGAACCTGGATCCTACGGTCTCAGCCTCCTGAATGCTGGGATTACAAGCGTGCGCCACCCCGCCCGGCTCAGGAAGAGGTAAAATTCTAAAGGGCCCAAAGTTCTAGAAGGAATTTAAACAAGTCAATAGAGAGCTAATGTTGGTGCCTCCTGAAGAACAGATAACACAATTAAGCTTAGAAGACAAAACTTGATTTTTACACTTCTTGACTTCTGAGCTTCTAGTTTCTCGTAAGATGCATGTAACAATATATTATGGAAATTACCTAAGGTATAAAAGGTGCCTAATAGTACCCATTTTCTTGTGGGTACTGAGAAAATGTTAATTTATATTTTTATTTATTTATTTATTTTTTGCGGTACTGGGGATTGAACTCAGGGGCATTCTACCTCTGAGCTATACCCCCAGTTCTATTTTTTATTCTTTATTTTGAAACAGGGTCTCACTAAGTTGCAGAGTGCCTCACTAGGTAGCTGAGGCTGGCCGAGAACCCGGATCCTCCAGTCTCAGCCTCCCAAATGCTGGGATTACAAAAGCGTGGGCCACCACACCCAGCTAACTTATATTATTTCAAAGAATGAAACTAGGGTTACTGGTCAGCTTTTGGTCATAATGAAGGAGTATAGAAGAACATTCGACCACACCGGCAGTTACTGTGAGTTGGAGTCTCTAAACCTATTCCATATGATCATTACGCAGAGGCATCACTCCTCAGTGGCAGCTCTTTTCTGAGCGTCAGCTCCTCGTCTGTAAATTGAGCATAATAATACATGAATCAATGTTATTAGAAGAATCAAAGGAATGGGTGCACAAGTACGAACTTTGTAAAATCTAATGTGTCATACAAGTGGGGAGCTATTGTCCTGTATTGACTGGGCTCTTGTTCTTGCTTGCTTGTCTCTAATTTCTCTTCATTATAATGACAATAACTGTATCAGTTCACGGTTGTGTTTGAATGTTGGTGAGAGAACACCCAAAATAAGAAGACTGAGTTGACCAAGTAGGGTCCTCTGTGGAAAGCGCAGACAGCATTGGTTCCGTAGTCCAGGAACTCCGAGGCCAGGGTCTTGCCTGCAGCCTTGGAAGAGAGCAGGGCAGCTCTCCCTTTATATCTGATGTTCAGGCAGCAAGAATGGGCAGGTCACACAATGCATTCGGTGTCTATACCAAAAATCGCCCCCAACACACACACTTTTAAATACTTGTCCAGGAACGCACACAGCAACTGTTACCGAAGCTAATTGGTCAGAACTGTGTCAGATGGCCCTGTAGATGAGTAGGCCAGGCTCCTGCCACCAGAAGAAAATCAAGGATCAGAGCGATAGAGAGGAAGACAGGAGCATGGATGTTGGTTAAATGAGTATCAGACTGTCATGGTAATATATTCAAATTACCTTTTAGAAGAGCTATCCTCTCTGCAAGGAGATAACCTGTCCCCCACACCTTTCCTTTCTACTTTTCTGTGCTCACTATCTTTCTGTGTGCACAAAATGATCCTTTAAAAGTCCCCCATTCCTGCAGACTGGGATACTTTATTTATTCCGTCAATCACCCCCCTGATATCACAGCCCAGCTAGCCAAATAACTATGAAAGATTAAAGAGCTCCCAGTTCTTTGGGCTAGAATGACAATTTGTGACAACTGCCACTAAATTGTTTTTAATGGCTTAACTAACGGAATGGATTTATTGCAGGCTTCTCAGACTTAATGTTACAAACTTTGGGTGGGACCCGCATTACCTTTCCAACCTCTGTTCTCAGTCAGTTTTATTTTGACATTAATTGATCCCAGTCACAGACAAGTTGCATTTTATGTTCCCAGCCAGGCTTCTAAATGCATGCAGGACAACACTTAAGCATAGTGCGCACAAGTGAAGGGGTGCAGGACCTTCCTAGCCAATGGTCTTTCTGATCCTTAGCAGACGCAAAGGCATATAAACCTTCCAATGAAGTCAGTGCAAGGTCAGTGTGTTCCAGAATTTATAATCGTCACTGCTGATAACCCTTACCTTTATCCCCCTGTTGCAAAACAATATATCTCTGAAAACTACATGTTGTTAATAAAAGAATTTAAAAAGCAAAAATAAATAAATAAATAAAATTCAATGCTAACTTTCTTTAAGATCAGGAAAGGGAAAAAACGTGTTGCTGTTGCTTCTTCTTTTCTGTTTTCCTGCTTGTATTCTGTTTTCCAAGTGGATTTGTCCATTCATTTTTATGCTATATTCAGTAACCTTACCTGCCAGGCAATTGTTAGCACTAATTAGTTACCTGATAGAAGCTTTTTAGCTAACCCTTTCCCCCATACTCTCACCGCACCACCTACTTGTGTATGCACTTGTGTACACACATACGCACGTATGTACACGTATGCGTTCACACACACACACACACACACACACACACACACACACACTCAGCAGCTGACATCTCCAGCTAGTTCTCACCTCTGACCTGCCATGTGACCTCTGTCTGGGCTCTGATATCAACCCGAGGCCATCACCCTGCCTGGCAGCTGCCCAGAAGCATCTTTAGCAGCTCCTTGATAAGCGCGTAGCACTCCAAGCCTTGAAGCCGCCAGGGTCCTGTGAGGGGCTGTTCTCTTGGCTCTTCTCTGTGTTTTTCCTTCCCTGTTATCTCTTAACTTCCCAGTTGTATAGTTCTCTCATCTAGTATAAAAACACTAAACTTAATGTGCTTTCATTTCCTCACTTTAGCGTCGAGAAGTGGCGAAAACCGTTTTCTGCTTGGTTGTAATTTTTGCCCTTTGCTGGTTCCCTCTTCATTTAAGCCGTATTTTGAAGAAAACCGTGTATGATGAGATGGACAAGAATCGATGTGAATTGCTTAGGTATGATCCCTTGTACCCATTAAGAAATTGGGGTTTCTCTGCTTTTCACTTATATAAAATTTTTACAGTCTCATTAGTCCCGAAAATAAGAACTGCAAAGTTGATTATATTTTTAGCTGACATAGTCTATAACTGATCCCCAAATTTGTGCAAGCCATGTCTGTAATCTTGCCAGTCCCCTCCCGAGGCCGTGCATAAAGGTTTGATCTAGCCAAGGGGATGATCTATCTGTAACCATCCTGCAGAACTGAAACTGCCACTTAAACATGCAAAATTCTAACTGCCACCTATAAGACATGGCTTCTGGGCAAGAAAAATGCTTATCCTAGGGATAAATGCTACTTAGCAGATTTTAAAACAATATGTTCTAATTATTCTACACTATTTTCTTTTGCTCTAGTTTCTTGCTGCTCATGGACTACATCGGTATTAACTTGGCAACCATGAATTCATGTATAAACCCAATAGCTCTATATTTTGTGAGCAAGAAATTTAAAAATTGTTTCCAGGTAAGACTGTTTTGCAAACATTTTTTAGGGATAACCAAATGATTATATTGGTTAGCTAACAGACACAGCCAATTCCAATTTCTATACTACTCTTTGATCGGCCAGCCATACTCCTTTACAGTAGAGAAGTGTAAATTATATTTTGTTAACTAGAAAGTGTCAGATCATCCATAACAGAAAAACAGAATCTATTCAAACTACAGTATATCTAAGGATTAAAACTAAAAGGACCAACATGTTCAGTGCCCTCTTTTAAAAAGAAATGCTCAGGTGTAACTAAACACACAGAATGGATAGAACCGATGCATGCCTTACATTTCTTGGGCTTTAACCACTCTCCACAAAACATAGACTTTGTCATTAAGAAAGCTCTCAGTCCATGCGACTTAATAGTGCACATTAGTAGCTTCATCAGAGAAAGTAAATGCTTATCACTCTGGAAGCCTGTACTACTAGAACTTCATTTGAAATCTGTCCCTTCTGTTTCCAAAGCTCCTTCCAGCTCAGCCAGCCACGTGCTCCAGTTGCGCCACATGTTTTATTGGTGTGTCGCTTTTCCAGTTTCTGAAATGAATTTAGCACAGAACTAATCCTGACTCAACTTTATCTTTGACCAGGATGTTTAACTTTTTAGCTCACGGCTCATATTAGGCAGAGTAGCATGAAGGTCAAGGGTGCAGACATTGGGTTCAATCAGTAGGGATTGATGTCACTTGCTAATTCTTTACATATTAATTAGGCAGAACGGGAAAAATCATGATACAAATTCTCAGAAATTAAGCACACTTTTGATGGATATTCCTAAAAGGCAGCATACCCAAGAGAAGAATCCACTCTAGAGAGTCCTAGGTTCTAATTCAAGTTCTGCTACTTATTATCCTCTCTGTCCTCGCTATCATTTATTTAAAAAGGGAGAAGTGGTACCCACACCTAGGGCTGTAGTGAGGGTCACATGAGGTACCCCATGCCAAGAGCCACACAGGGGTGCACACTAAAGGATAGTCACACCCCCTCAGCCCTTCCCCACCCAGGCCTCCCCCATGCCATGCAGAACCCTCCCTCTGGCCAACACCACCTTCTCTTCCTCTTGCAGCTGATAAACAGAATTATAACAAGAAGCCAGGAATGTCTTTATGTTCTCTGGAGGGACAGTTTGGCTTCTGTCTAAAGATGACAGGCCCCATGCTCTAGATTACTGTTGGAGCTCACTGTCCTCAAATGTACACACACACTGTCCCCTTACTGGAGGGCCCCAAAGCTTCTGTGCGTGGCCGGGAACAGGGTGGTAGGCTCATGTCATTTACAGTCTGTCCCCCTCTCCC
Source organism: Graphiurus murinus (assembly GCA_004027655.1). Taxonomy (NCBI): domain Eukaryota; kingdom Metazoa; phylum Chordata; class Mammalia; order Rodentia; family Gliridae; genus Graphiurus; species Graphiurus murinus. The sequence continues at coordinate 4,846 of PVLC010030894.1, forward strand.
AGTCATGCCTCTGTTGCTGCTGTCACCAGTCCAAAAGCCTGATGACCTCGGTCCCCATGAACGGAACAAGCATCCAATGGAAGAACCATGACCAAAACAACCACAACACGGAGAGGAGCAGCCACAAGGACAGCGTCAACTAACCATCCTCCCACACACCGTCGTGTTCCTCCAGACCCCGCTGGAGAAAAGAAAGCACACAGGGACTACATCTCCCGAAGTCTCTCATCCCTTCCTTCACTCAGTCCCCCCTGGGAGAAGAATGCTCTCCCGATGCTCTCCGAAGCAGTGGAAGGTGGCCTGGTTTATATCCACAAAGTCCATGAATCTTAATTTTTTAACTTATCTAATTTACATATTCCGTATGTTATATTCAACACTAAAAAAAATATGGTGGGAGTTGAGGAAGAATGGAGATGGTTAAATGAAGCCAGAAAGATATTTGCTACTTTGCATGAAAACAAAGAGTTTTCAAGTCCATGGCTAGGTTCCATGGCAGTGCTATTGAATGTTCAATGAGAATTGGTCATTACAATAGTTTTGAAATTATGACAAGATTTTTCTATTTTTTTAAGTGAGTTTTTTAAGTGGATTTAAGTTATCTTTCTTTGAAATGTCATTCAATGCCAGTATTTCTTAACTACATACTAGCCTAGAATGATTATTTGAGCCTATTTACACAAATTTCGTAAAAAAAAAAAAAAAAAAGAAAGAAAGAAAGGAAGGACAATATTTAGGTGAGCAATTAAGCTAATGTTTCTCACTGCTTTATTTTTGAAACATGAATTCCAAAGCTGCAACAAATGCAGGCACTTAAAGTACAAACTGATGACGACATATAGTAGTTTAATCGCTGCTACTTAAAAAACGTTTAAGAAAATGTATTTTCTTTTTCCACCGTGTTTTGTTACAGGAGACCTTGAATATATTTTTATGTTACATTTGAAAATAATGCCAGGATCAAATAGTTCTATTTTTTCATAAGCCCAATATAGAAGTCTAAAGCACCTAGGGAAAAAAAGACTGAATATTTTTAGAGAATTGGAAATTTTCACTGAGTTTCTCTTATACATATACATATATACATATATACATATATATGCATCCCCTTGTATTCTCTTAATTTCTCCTAAAATGTTATTGGTGGTAAAGCTTTTTTGGTTATTCCTTCTTTTAGGAAACATAATTTCAAAGTGGCCAGATGAGTTTATCATGTCAATGAAATATAGTTACTCCACCATGAACTTTTGATTCTTTACTTCCCTGGGTTATCATTATAAACCTAAATCCTTGCCAATGCCTCGTTCCTCCAATGGTCACCATTTCAAAGAGCCCACAGTGACTTTTGCTGGGTGTTTTCCCAGATGTTTACAGACTGTGAGTATGGCAAAAAGTCTTTTACCATGTGTGTACATATATACATATATATATAAATAATTGTACATTTCTTTTAGCCAATTTTTCTGTGATAGTCTCTATGGAATGTGTGTGTATGTTGTATATGCATGTGTGAGATAGTACGTATGGATTTAATCTCATCTAATCATATTGCCCTGTGGTTATGCTAAAGCACATACTCTGAGTGGACTCTAAGTGATCATTACCACAACAACCTGCCTTGGTCAGTTTTCACATATAAGAATCTCCTGTGTTCATAATCTTGTGGCCATGTTACCATTACAAATGGAATTTGGGAGGCAGCACGAAAGGGAATTAGCCATGGGTTAACAATATGGAGTTTTGCTTAGTTACTTGGTTTGACAATGCAGTATTTGGGGTCCTACTGTTTCCTGGGCTAGAGCAAAAGTCACTGCACTTTGAAGTATTATATTCTTCTGATCCTCAATTCAGTGTGGTGATGAGATTGACAAGTTGCCTGAGGTTTCTATTAAACATCGTCAGATAGACTGCTGGTGATAAAATGAGCAAAGCTAATTCATTGGGTCATATTTTCTCACAAACACAACTAAAATGTGTCAGGTTCCAGTTGCTCGAATTGCAGGGCTAGGAAGTACTCCTCCTTTGTGTGTTAGTAGTCAAATTCCATTATTCCACTGGTGCATCATATGCAGTGATAAATGCCTATAATATAAACCATAGGTTCACATCATTTTGTTTAGATAATTATCTTTTTAATGCTTTGTTTTATACATACAAGAATGCATTTTTATAAACTCAGAAAGTCATAGGTTTCTGAATGTCTGCCCAGGCTTCAATGTGCATTTTGTTTATGGACTGGTAAGTGACCGTGGTTTACTAGTAGAAATATTTCCAATTTCTACCTTTACCACATTTTTCCAACAAGTAATTTTGTAGAAATGAGCCAGAAGCTAAGGCCCTAATTTGGCAGTGACCCAAAATATAAAATAAAAGTTTACAGAAACTTTGCAAGTGTCTATTCATTTTACCTTATTCTTCACAAAAAATGTTTGATAGATAATGCTTGTTGCAAATCTCTCTTTAATAATAGCCAGGCAAGCAATTTTACTTTCTAACATTTGTTTCCTGACTAAACTTTATTCTCAATCAACCCACTTTGTTGTACTAGCCACTTAACTTTCTCATTCATTCCTTAATTTATCTTTCTAGTAAACTTTATTGAGCATCTACTATGCCCTGGACATTCTTCTAAATATTGAGGATACATTGCCTGAATGAAATAGACAAAGTCCCTGACCCCGTGGAGGGAGTTAGGCAATTCAGAAGGCAGAGTAGGGCAATGAACAATTACACTCAACAAATAATATGTTTCACAGACACCTGGAGGAAGACACTCATAGATATCATACTGCTTATTTGACATCTCCAGTTGGATGGCTAATAGATCATGATACATCCAAAATAAAGCTCCTGACATCTTCCAAGCTGTACCACATCCTGTGTTAGCCTGGTACATTTGTTACAGTGAATGAACCACTATTGATGCAATACTATTATTAAAAAACATAGTCTGCATGAGGGCTCACACTTTGAGATCTACATTCTGTGGGTTTTGACACATGTATAATGGCACGTATCCACTGTTACAGTTTCATTCAACAGAGTCCCACTAACCTAAAAATCCCTCTGCTCCACCATTCATCCCTTCCTCCTTCTCTCCCCTGATTTATTTTTTTCACCCAACAGTTAGTGAAGACCCACCATATTACATTGTGCTGATGGCAGAGAACATGAAATAAGATAGATAAATAAATAAATAAATAAATGCAATTAAGTGTTTCGTGTGACCTGGTAGACACTGTCAACATTTTTTCAGTTTCAGCTGGTGAACAAAGTATGAGGTCCTTTTATCTACAACTCTTATTTTAGTATAAGTATTGTATCACTGCTAGGAGAATGGCATAATAATAAACAATATACTATTGTGTCTACCTTGTGAGATTTATTTAAGTCAGTAAATGTTAACTTCAGAATAAACCTACTCAGGGGATTGGGTTACAGCTCAGTGGTAGAGCACTTGCCTACCATGTGTGAGATCCTGGGATCCATCCCCAGCATAAATAAGCAAATAAATAAATCTACCCAATAAATTTAAAATTGCTAAGATAATGAAAGGAATTGGAGATTAAATCCAGGAAATAGGCAAGACAATATGAAAATTCGACTAAGCCATTACCTCTATTGTTCTTACTAGTATCACTAGCTCCTCATATGGCAATGGAAACTATCTTGTGTAGAGTAAATGCACAGCCAGTCTTCCCAAACCCCTCCAGATTTGTGACTCTGAGTCTTCTGTTCCTTTATTTGTAAATACTCTTGTACAGTGTTCTTTACTGCTTTTACTTGATACTCCAAACAAGTGAGGTTAAATCAGAGCACAATTCTACCATAGGCGGTTGATTGTTTCTGAAATCCAGTGAGGTCTTCATATTGAAAAAATCCCAGTTTTGTTTTGTTTTGTTTTTTAATAATTCTCCAGTTGGAAAAGATTCTGTCACACTTTCCTCTGAGTATTAACAAAGACAACCCAGTGTCTATATTTGGTCAGCACTGATACTCTTTGACTTTTCTGTTCCTAAAACTGAAAGGAAAAGGCCTCAGTTCCTAGAATCAGGAAACAATCAAGGACTGAAAATAACTGCAAAGCTATGTTTTCCCCAGAAAACATCTTGGTATGTTCACTTTTGATTTGAAGAAGCCAGAACTCTTAATATCGCCTACTTTCCTAAGCTTTGAGCATCAGTATTATTCAGTAGAGTCTATCAACTGTGTCTCTTCCTGGAAGGCAATAAATTAGGAACAGCAATGCCAACTCTAAATATAAACAGAAGAGTCATGGAATCTTCCGGGGGGAATATAGAGAATTCCACATATTTTTCCTCTTTTGTCCTAAACCACAGTCCTGTTATCTAGTTTATCTGCATGTAACTGATCATCATTTATTTTACTTTGATTCTGTGGCGGTAGATACAATTGTATGTTTGATGTTGTGTTGCCATGACATTTGTGTGCCAAATGGGAATCATGGCCTAGCCCATTCTACATAGGGTCACATTGTCAGTCAAGTGACAGGCCCCAGGAACATCGAGGGCACAGCCCTGACTCACTCCATTCACACACACTTTTTCCAGAAAACAACCCTTTCTCCATAAACTACAGTTATTTCTCTCAAAGTATGACTATTAGGACTAACTGCACTTAAGTGCCATTGCTTTTAAAATATCCCAAGCCGGATGTGGTGGGGCATGCTTGTAATCCTAGTACTTGGGAGGCTGAGACAGAAGAATTCAGGTTCACAGCCAGTCTCAGCTATTTAGGCCCTCCGAAACTTAGTGAGACCCTGTTTCAAATTAAAGAATAAAAATTAGGACTGGAGGTGTAGCTTGGAGGTAGAATGCCCCTGGGTTCAATTCCCAGTACCAAAAAAAAAAAAAATCCCAAAATGGAAAAATCTACTAAATGTGAGTAGGTGAAGGTGTGTTCTCTCTTAGACTTTGGGGACATATATTTGTGCCTCATCAAAAACTGGTCTCTGAGCCGGGCGTGGTAGCGCACGCTTGTAATCCCAGCATTCGGGAGGCTGAGACCGGAGGATCCGGGTTCGCGGCCAGCCTCAGCTACCTAGTGAGGCACTCCGCAACTTAGTGAGACTCGGTTTCAAAATAAAGAATAAAAAATAGGGCTGGGGGTATAGCTCGGAGGTAGAATGCCCGAGTTCAATCCCCCATACCACAAAAAAAAAAAAAAAACAACTGGTGTCTGAGGTCTGCTTTTTCTGTGTTATGAACACTAGTGAGGTTAGGCTTATATTATTTCCCCTCTCAATCAGGGCCCTGTTGGGAAGGAGGAAATTCTCCTGACCAGCTTGGACCTAGCAGAGCCAACCACTGTAGCTGGCAGGAGGTAGCAGGATCTTCTCAAAGAAAGAGGAAAGGAGATAACCATACCACTTCCTTTCTTCATCTTTGAACAAATTATCCACAGATTCTGTTACTCCTTAATTCTGTTCCTTTTTGACATTTGTAACTCGGTTACACAATTTTTATTTTCTTTAAAAATAATTTTCCTCTTCAAATTATAAAAAGAATATATAAGCTGGGCATGGTGGCACACACCTATAATTCTAGTACTTAGGGAGCACACACACAATGTATAAAATATATTTATAATGTATTTAAAACCTCTACAGAATAATAATGAATGAATGATCTATGTATGTAAGTGGGGAAATCCTATATATAGGAATATACAGTAATCCCTTGTATTGGAAGGGGATCAGTTCCAGGATTCACTCCCATACCAAAATCCACAGATGCTCAAGTCCCTTATATAAAGGCATAGTGCAGCCGGGCGTGGTGGCGCACGCTTGTAATCCCAGCATTCGGGAGGCTGAGACCGGAGGATCCAGGTTTGCGGCCAGCCTCAGCTACCTAGTGAGGCACTCCGCAACTTAGTGAGACTCGGTTTCAAAATAAAGAATAAAAAATAGGGCTGGGGGTATAGCTCGGAGGTAGAATGCCCCTGAGTTCAATCCCCAGTACTGCAAAAAAATTAAAAAAAAATAAATAAAGGCATAGTGCATGACCTACACTCATCTTCCTGTATAGTTTAAATCATTCCAGATTACTTATAATCCCAAATGCCACGTAAATGTTATGCAAATACGTAGTTGTTGTGCTATATTACTTACGGAATAATAACAAAACAAGAAGTCCATAGGTGTTCAATACAAATGCAATTTTTCAAATATTTTCAATTCATGCTTAGTTGAATCTGTGGGAGAGGAGCCTTTGGGTACAAAAATCCAAGTAGATGGGATTAGATAAATGGTAGATAGGTAGGTAGATATATGATAGATAGATAGGTAGATAGGTAGGTAGATAGATAGATAGATAGATAGATAGATAGATAGATAGATAGATAGATAGATAATCTTACATTTACAGTATCCAGTCCTTTGCTAGCACAAACGAGGCTGCATTGTATGTACATCTCTGTGCAAGCCTCGATGGGGATTTTTGTGGTTTCTCTGGGACATTAAAGAAGTGGGACAGCTGCTGCATCACAGGGTTTGTGCAGACTTCACATCACTAAGCACTGCCAGGCTGTCTCCAGAATAGCTCCCCTAGTCCTGGGTTGGTCCATTATTCAGGATTCAGCAGCACCAGGTGCTTTGCCATTGCTCCGCCTTACACCAGAACTGTATAGCACTGGGAGGGCATGTGGCTTTGGATTTCTTTTCTGAGCTCTCTCCCTGGAGGAACATACCGCTTTGGACCCCTTTTACCAGCTCTTTTCACTCACCCCTGGCTTCAGTGTTTTTGCTGTGAACCACTCGTAACTGTAGCTTTCAGCAGTCGGCTTCAGGCACTGGAGCCCTAGCCTATCAGAAGTGCCTGGGAATTTTATGTGGTTCTCCACTTCCACCTTGGCCTTACTGCTGTGGAAGCACAAAAGCCCAGCTCTAGTGCCTCAAGGTGGGGTAACACCAAGCACCCCAAGAGATCAGACTGAGTCTCAGATATCACCAGAAGTCTCGCTGTACTTAGCATCTTCCCTTTCCCCAGCCTGCTCCTTCTCTTCCCCTGCTAGTTTCTTCTGGGAGCTGTGTCTTACTAGGCCACTCTCACTCATATCCTTGGCTCAAGGTCAGCTTCTGGAAGACACTGACCAAAGAGAGCACAATGTCTATCTCACTGCTGAACACAAATGACAAATCGCTGACTTTAACATGTTAGAGTCCCCAGCTTATTAAATTGGGGCTCATATTTGAAACCACTCTTTCAATGTCTTTATCTGCAACATCCTAATATGTAGGGGGTCTCTCTCCTAACTGGCAGTCCAAACTCCCCCACTCTCAGCCTCAGCCCCTGCTGCTGAGAAAGTGTGGCTTTTCTGTCCAACAACCATGCTGACCCCTCTAGGAACTCCATTTCAGACTCTTTGGAATATTACAGTTTTTGAGCTTTCCTGTGTATCCAAATATTCCTCCAATCAGAAACCAGCTGCAATTGCCCTTAAGATCGCACATCCCTCCTAAGTCGCTGCCAAATGAAGGTTTGGGTCATTTATGAGACTAGCAACCAATAGGAGAAGTAACAAATAAGCTGGGGTGGAGGGGGGGGAGGGAGGCAGCAAACAGGCCACTATTCCAGGGAGTTTGACAGCAGGAAGAACACTAAAACAGTGGGGTTGAAGGGAAGATTTCTGTTTCTTCAAGAGAAAAAACACTTTAGCACTGGGAGGAGGGGGGTCCTACCTTCAGTCCTTTTTACTTTTTATTTTGAAACATGGTCTTGCTCAGTTGCTGAGAAGTCCCACTAAATTGCTGAGGCTAGTTTTGAACCAGCAATCCTCCTGTCTCAGCCTCCCAAATCCTAGGATTGCAGGCATGTGCCACCATGCCCAGCTGAATACAGAGTTTTGATTATTTATTACCCTGGCCTGCACGCCTTTCTTATTAATATACTGGTCTTGTGAACAAAGAGCTTTATAACTATGTAAGAATGGCCAAGAAAAGTATGAACCTAGCCCAAGGTTTCAACAGAACAAGGACAGAACTAGACCTACAGCATGGGTTTAAAAGAGGTAATGAGAGAAATCATTTTAAATGCCTCCCAAAGCTCAGAGCCAGGTGTAGTGGCACGTGCCTATAATCCCAGTTCTTGGAAGGTTGAGATAGGAGGATTGCAGATTTGAAGCCCGCCTCAGCAATTTAGCAAAGCTCTCAGCAACTTAGTGAGATTCTGTTTCCAAATAAAAATAAAATAGGGCCTGAGGTGGAGCTTGGAGATAAAATGCCCCTGGGTTCATCTCCAGCACCACAAAAACAAAAATAAATAAGTAAATAAACACATACATACCTCCCAGAATATCTTCCTTTTCAGTGATTTTAATCTAGATCCCTGAAGTCCCTTCTACTTTTTAAAAACTTAATCAACAAAGCAGAGGGGACAGCAGGTGCTGCCTAGAACAACAAAGCCTTTGGTGGAAGGCTGGTGAGAGAGGTAGCCACCAGACTGCGGACAGGATACACTCTTGTACTGAGCAGTAGGAGCACTGAGGAGAGAACCAGAGCACATTGTGCCTGGAATCCCTAGGGTTTCACTGTTCCTATCCCACACCCTAAGATTTAGCCAGTGGAGGGGCTGAGTGTGGAAATAGAAATCAGGCATCAAAGAGAAACAAGACACATCCTAGACTGTGTTGTGCCTTTTATAGAAAAAGGCCCTTTAAGCACTATTCCCATTTGGAACACGGGAACAGACCACCATATGCGATGCCTACTGGCCTAAACCAACATGGGCTTCTGAGCTGAAGAGAAATAAGCATGAGGTGTAGACAGGATTCTATGAGCTATCCTCCAGCTTCCCACACCACACAAAAAGAATATAGAAATTCATGCTCCCACAGAAGGTCAGGGAAGCTAGCCAAGAGTCAAGAGTCAATGAGCTTGCCTTTGGGTCACTGTAGAGAGAGATGAGATGACACAGATTAAACAGGACAGGCCAGAAAGCCAATGGAGGACAAAATTGGACATTTCAGCAGTGGACATAGAAAGGACAGAAGTCAACTGAGGTGAGTACATATTTCAACTGGCAATCAATGGGAAAACAGAGAGCAGGTTACCACTTGGGCAACGAGCCTTTCCTCCAAAGCTATGAAGATGAGTAAGTCCCCCTTTGCTCCCAGGCACCATCCTGGGCATAAGGGAAAGGAAAGAAAACTCATCAGAGGAGAACTTGTCCTGATGGGGAGATTAGATTTTAAACTGCTTGACTATGAATATGTGTGTATATATATGTATGTATATATACATATACATATACATATACATATACATATACATGCCAATAAAAATAAAACTGTTAAACTGAAATAGGTTGACAGTTACTTAATCATTGATTAACCAATAGGTTAACAGTTACCTTTTACTTATATACTTCAAAAAATAATTTTGCACTATACTCAGGAATTTAAGTAGCTCCAGAAGAAGGCAAGATCAATATGGAAATGCAAACATGAAAACTGCTGCACTGACTTTAGATCAATTTGATGTTGGCCTTATCCTGAATATATAGCACAAGCGTCCACTTATAATGCTCTAGTTTGAGATGTTCAAACATACTCAGTTCATAGGTACCCAAGGTTTCCTTTGGTCTTATCAGTAGTCCTAGAAGCAAAGGTAGGTAAAATAACAGTAGATTTCTCTATTTGCTGTAAAAGGTCCAACTAGGTATTGCTCTCATATCCACAGTGGCTGTATGGTTTACTGTGAAGCCATTACAGCAAGTTGCTATTTTCTCTGTTTCTAACACAGTGGCTGCTAATGGCTAACAGGGATAGTCACGATAAACCATTAAACCTAGATCCCAGAGCATCAGCTCCTTTTCCTTAAGGACAAGAACTGCTTTCTCCAAAACCACTATTTCTAGATCTTCCATTTCTGGAAGGGAAGAGAAAGGTTTGCTTTGCATGCTTGAAAAGATTACACAATAGCCGGGCGTGGTGGCGCACGCTTGTAATCCCAGCATTCGGGAGGCTGAGACCAGAGGATCCGGGTTCGTGGCCAGACTCAGCTACCTAGTGAGGCACTCCGCAACTTAGTGAGACTCGGTTTCAAAATAAAGAATAAAAAATAGGGCTGGGGGTGTAGCTTGGAGGTAGAATGCCCCTGAGTTCAATCCCCAGTACCGCAAAAAAAAAAAAGAAAAGAAAAGATTACACAAACATTTGCTATTACCTTCCTCCCATCTCGAGTAATGCAAATGATTTCTACCAATGCAAAAGAGAAAAGAAAGAAAAAGAAAAGCTCAAGATGAATCTGGGCATCAAAATATATGGACTCTATTTAGGCAAGGTTATTAACAAAAAAAAAAAAAAATAGAAAACCTGGGATTCAGGAAAATGGACACCAACAAAGGAGAGGCAAAGGGACTTCCCAGAATAATGGCAAAGAGAAGTCATGGGATGCCAACTCTGTCCCTTCCTCCAGATCAGGCCTGACCCACAGCTCAGGGCAGCAGCAGAGAAAGACAGGCTACTCCTGTTCTTTCATTGCTCTCCCTTCCTTGCTGCTGGACCAACCAGAATTAGAGGAGGGGAGAGGAGGTGTTAAAGGAGAAAAGGACAAAGGAATTTTTATTAGCTCATATTGGTGACTCTCCTTTGGCCAATGCTAGTTGTGCATGTCTTCTGTTGTGGCAGGTGCTCATAGGAGGCATTAACAAACAAGAGCCACCTACAAATCTGCAGAGATCAAACTGTAGCCTTTCCTGATGTGAGCCATATACTTGATCCATCTTCCAGCTGACATCTTGTCACCACTCCTATCCATCTCTGCCCTCTGGCGGTATCATCTGTAGCCTCTTTCTGCTAAGGCTTCCTCATTCTGTCCGACAGATACCTCTTAGTATGACTTGAGCCTGGCTACCTGGGTGGCATGCACTTGGGCCATTGGTTATCCTTAAATATTCTGAATGAAGGTGCAGCTTGCAGACATCAGTCTCTGGAGTCACATAAGATCCCGAACTCCAGGAAACACAAGAAAGCTGTTCTAAGAACTCTCTACTCCAGTACCATGAAGCTATGATTCCACAACTCAGAGAGGATCAGTCCAGGATGGCTCTAGTCTTGACAGTAACAGGGGAGAGTCCTTTGTCTCCCACAAATATCCTTCTTTTAAGTCGACTGTTATGGTAATGGTAACTCTACAGTCTGGCTACCTTGTCACAAATTCGTAGCAAATGATGATGTCCCGAACACCTCCCTTTAGAATGAGGAGGTAACCATTTTTCTGTTTTGAGAGTTGACCCAAAACTTCGAGTCAATAGGAAAATTCTCTTTCTACAGCCTGTTATAAGAGAAGTGAATTACTCACTTTGGAAGAAGCCACAAAGACGATACTACTCAAATAGTAAAAGTGAAGCCACTGGACAAAATGCCAGTCATAAAGATTCGCCTGTGTACTTGCAGTATCTGTTTTTCTACTCTGAGACACTAGGTGGAACTGAGATGGGGAAGACAGTAAAAGAAGGGCCAAAGGAAAGATAAGGAAGAGAGCTGGGGATGTAGCTCTGTGGTAGAGCGCTTGCCTAGCATGCAGGAGGCTCTGGGTTCAATATCTGGTACCACAAAAAATAAAAGTGAGGAAGGACTGGACAAACATCAGCAAAAAGTGGAAGACTTTTCAGACTTTTCCATGTCAAAAAGAATTTAGCAAAAAAACTGACCCAACTGAAGCTGTCACTGAGTTACCATCCAAGGAGCATTCACTTTCCATCAACAATGAATGTCCAATTTGTAGTAATGCTCATCAATCAGTGGCAACTAGAATAGTTTATGGGATCAGTAATATAACAGGAAAGCCTCATCTTCCAACAGATGAACCAGGCAGACTTACCTAGAAATTGTCCTGTAAATCAAAGAATACTAGACTTTGCTTATTTTGTATTTGGACTATGTATAGCATAAAGCCTTTATATAGCAACCTGTTTTTGTTTGAAGGCAATAGTTTCTTAAATCTCTCTACTGATAGTATTTAGAAATTTAAGAATTCTCTTCTGTTTCTGAATTATTTTTCCTCCAGGACTAACTATTGTTTAATCTTTGGTCTTCTATTTCATGTTGTTTATTTTCCTCCTTTGTGTGGTGTCCTGTATTCTATTCATATTTCCCACTGATGGATGAGGTCATTTAGGGTAAGGAACTGAGACAACTTTTCTCTCTACTTGTGTACATCCATTTCACTTGAAATTGGACAGTAGATAAGTGGAAGAGTTGTTTTTATATGCAGTTTATATGGGCAAGAAGCCAAGATCCCCTTTCAAATGTCAAATATGAAGGGCCTTTTAGTGTATTTATCCCTAGAAAACTTTCTCCTCCTGCTTTTTTTTTTTAATGCTGTGTATGTGTGTGTGTGTGTGTGTGTGTGTGTGTGTGTGTGTGTGTGTGTGTGTGTGTGTGCTGGTTACTGGGAATTGAACCCAGGGGCATTCTACCTCTGACCTACATCCCCAGCCCTATTTTTCATTCTTTATTTTGAAATAAGGTCTCACTAATTTGCAGAGGGCCTCACTAAGTAGCTGAAGCTGGCCACAAACCTGTGATCTTATGTCTCAACCTCCCAAATACTGGGATTGCAGGTACACCACCACACCTAGGTTTTTGATACTTTCATTGGTGCATTTCAGTCTCATGTGATAATGTAGTTCATGGTGATAGTGATCTGCATGCACACAGCACTTGGTGAGCTTTCCCCCAGCTCGCTCTCCACTCCCTCCTGCCAATACAAGATACTGAGATTGGCATTGGTATTCTCACATATGCACATAACATCCTTCTCCTCCTGTTCTGTTTGAGAAGTCTAGTTATCTTAAATTCCATGCTACTTTTTTCTCAGGCATGAGTAATCTTTCTAGGGGCCTCATGCAAAACAACTTTTGGTTAAGGGCTGTTATTAACTCAGGCCTAAGGGTAGAGTAATTGCTTGTTCCAGCAGCCCAAATTTAGGGGGTGGAAGAGTATTATTAAGGGACAGAGTATATAATTTGTAGGCCTTGGTGCAAAATGAAATGCAGGGTCCCTTTTTCAAAAATTATTAATAATTTCAAGACAACAGCAAAGTATTAAACCTAACCTCGGGCCTCCAAATGGGTTGCATGCCTATGAAGATGGTTCTAACTCCCAGTTGGGTACTTCTTCAGGTTTTCTTGTATAAGTTTTATTTTGTTTTTAATGATCATGTAATAATTGTACAAATTTGTGGACTACAGTGTGATGTTCTAATGCATGTGTACAATGCGTCATGGTGAAATTATGGTATTTAGCATATCCATTACCTCAATTTGTAGTGAGAACATTCGGAATTCTCTCTTCTAGTTATTCTGAAGTATACATTACACTATTGTTAAGCATTGCCACCCTAGTGTGCTATAGAATACCTCAACTTCTTACACTTATCCAACTGTAAGTTTATAGCCATTGACCAATCCCTTCCTACTATATCCTGTCCCGTCTACCCTCTCTAGTCTCTGGAAACCACTCTGTATTCCTCTAAGGTCAACTTTTTTAGATTTCATAAATGAGTGAGATCATGCAGTACTTGTCTTTTAGTGCCTGGCTTATTTTACTTAACATAATGTCCTCCAGGTTCATCCATTTGCTACAAATGGCAAAATTTCATTCTTTTTAAAGACAAAATAGTATTCCATTGTGTGTATATACCACATTTTCCTTATCCATTCATTATTTGGTGAACATTTGGTAAACAAGATCTCATAGCTTGGCTCTTATGGATAGTGCTTCAGTGATCATGAGAGTAAAGATTTTGCTTCCAAACTGATCCCATTTCCTTTGGATAAATACCCAGTAGTGAGATTGCTGAATCATATGGTAGTTCTCTTTTTTATTATTTAAGGAACTTCTGTGCTGTTTTCCATAATACCAATTTACATTCCCACTCACAGTACATAAAAGTCCCCATTTCTCCACATCCATGTCATCATTTGCTATTTTTGTCCTTTTGACAGTAGCTATTCAAATTAGGGTATGGTGATATTTCATTGTGGTCTTTATTTGAATTGCCCTAATGATGACTTTTTTTTTCGGTACTGGGGATTTATCGGGCGCCCCAGGCTGAACCTTCAGCCATGAGGCCCCAATAAAAGACGCCGGCTAAATGCTGCTGGTTCGAACCTCTTTTATTATCTCTCTCTCTTTTCTGGGATCAAAGGTTTTACACACACAATAACAAACACAGTGCTGAGGTCGTCTTTCCAAATAGTGCTTTTCCTACAGACTTCCAATAACCCCTCTCTCTAGCAACCCATCTTCCACTAGCAATCCACAATCTTTCTTCCCAGGACTTCCCCAGCAACCCGGCC
>PVLC010030895.1:0-19298 GCA_004027655.1 Graphiurus murinus
CTCCATTTGTCTGATTCTCTCACCCTCTCTCTCTTTTCTCTTTCTCTCTCCATGCACATTCATGATAATCCTCCCTATGAGAGTTTTTTACATAATCATTTTAATGTATTCATAGAATTCTGTTATCCTTTACTTTTGATCGCATTTCTATTTAGTCTCAGTTCTTAATGATAAGAACGTTATTAAATTCTGATTAAAGTTTAATAACTATTGATGAATAAGTATACTTAAAATATACTGAAATCAATATTGATATAATAATCTGCATATTTAGTAGTGCTTCATTAATTCAGAGAATGTCTAAGACAACAAAACATCTGAGTTTTCTGGATTCCATAGTCACACTGGCTTTTTGTGGCACTGATTACAGTGCTAGTTATGGAAAAGTCAGTTCTTTGTAGCCTATTATATCATCTCTTAGAATTAAAATCCACAGAGATCTTCTCCTAAAAGGCACTCTCTTGTCTATGGTCTATGTAGCTGTTCATAAGCTTAGCATCCATTGTGCTTGAGATACATAGGGTAGAAAGATCAAATGCTATTGGAAGACTTGTTTTCATGTCTCCCTTTAACATAATTACCCACATTCATCATTCTTGATGAAGGCAGTCCTATTAATTTTATGAGTTTTGGACAATATCGCTAAGATTTTTATTGATTGGGGCAAGGTAGGGGCCATGGGTAGGAAATTTTCTGGACAGGGAACAGGAATCAGGGTGCTCCACAATGCACAAATCAATTCTAGACAATGAATTGTCTAAGACTCAACCCAAATTTACAATGTCATCCAACATATTGAGAAAGGTGAGAACTTATTTATACTTATCTGAAGCTGGAATTTAATTCAATATTACATTTTATGTGTAATTATTTCACAGAGATCTAATATGTACATATTTTTCAGAAATGCAGCTTCTATATAAATGGAGGGGTGCATAGAGTGTTTTCATGAACTCATCACCAATTTGGAAACATGCTCATCTAATGCAGCACTGCTCAGGATTTCAGCATCCAGTCCAGGACAATACACTGGGAATGAGTCTGGCTTCAGGATCATCATGCTCATGATGGTTCTATGCATAAGTGAAAATATTTGACCAGTTTCTTATGATTGTTTTTTGAGTATTTACATATTGAAAATTCAAAATTTACATCTCATCCTATTTTATTATACACTACTTTATATGTCTATTATAGACATATAATATAATACCTTTTATAGTTTAGGTATTAATTCAAGTTCAGAAAAGTTATCTATAGCCGGGCATAGTGGTGCATGCTTGTAATCCCAGCATTTGGGAGGCTGAGACTGGAGCATCTGGGTTCGCGGCCAGCCTCAACTACCTAGTGAGGCACTCCACAACTTAGTGAGACCCTGTTTCAAGATAAAGAATAAAAAAAAAATAGGGCTGGGGGTATAGCTCGGAGGTAGAATGCTCCTGGGTTCAATCCCCAGTACTGCAAAAAAAAAGAAAGAAAAGAAAAAAAGAAAAGTTATCTATAAAGGTAGATACAATTCAGAATCATGTTAGAATAGGTATGGAATCTACTTAAAGAAAGGACATTGATTCTAACAGAGATTTTGGAACCATAATTGGCATTATGATGTATTATGACATCATTGGACATTAGATACAAAAACATAAGAAATTAATATCCCCTTTTGGGGCCTCAGTCGCCTAATTTGTGAAATAATACTGAATTGTTTCAGTCAACATTGGAAAGGATTTCAGTTCACTGACCTTTAAGTGGTTGCTCATAATGACTTTGATTTTTATATCAGAATTGAAAATTTTTAATATAAATATTTTTTAAATTGAAATCATTCTACTTTATTTCCATGGTTGATAGGAAATGACTCTGACTTGGCTAAGCATTTCAAACTTATGTTGCCAGAATATTCAGTTTTCTGGGCATCAAAGCTTATTTTTTAAGTTTTAGGCTTCAGGCTCTAAAGATTGACAGTATCTTTAAAACTATATGACCACAGCATACATTGTGTAGAGATATCGAGATTAGAGAAACAGAAAGTAGATAGGTAGACAGATGCATATATAGAAAGATGGCAAGAAGTTGATTTCTAGGTTATGAAAAAATGTAACTAAACTTAAATATGGAAAAGAAATATTAGAAGCCATAAAAAGATAGAATGCTGTATCTCATGATTGATGTTATTTCTAATTAATAGAAGTTTATTTTATCTCTATTCTTTATTATTGTTGTTGTTATTATTATTATTATTTGTGGCACAGGAGAGTGAATCCTTGGGAATTCTACCATTAAGCTATATCCCCATCCCTTTTTATTTTTTATTTTGAAACAGGGTTTCCCAATATTACTATTCACTGGCCTCGAACATACAATCCTCCTGTTGCAGCCTTTGAAATACTAAAATTGCTGCCCTGCAACCACTATGCCCAGCTAAAACTTTCTTCTTATTTGTAAGAGTTCATATCCTCATAGTGTATATATCTAGGTGGCAGACTATCCTGCATCCTTGTATTTCTTAGAGTGTCTCAGGATTTAATATTTCTGCCTGAGAATTCACTCTGAAAGCAACTTTGTACAAAATTTCTAAAATAATGTCAGAGGTAGAAAACATCAGCAATTACAATTTCTAGGAACCTAAACATCTCTTTGGAAGGATTTGTGTCACTCAGGTAGTAGAAACCTCCAAGAAATGATTAATACTTACAGGGTAACTGCAGGGAGAAAGACTATAATCATGTTGTCTTAGCCCCTGTCAAGATTAGTTATTGTTTCAGCTACTGGAACAGCAGCAGTGACACATACAGAACAGAAATAAAAATGAAAGAGGATGAAATTATTGTCTGTTTTCTTTTTTATTTTTTCCTTATAATTAGATTACCTAAGAGTTTTCAGCTGTATATCACTATACAGAGAAGGCATTCGTCAATAAATATTTAGGTAAAGCCACTACACCAGCTAATGTGGTATTAAAATTAGAAAACCCTAGCTGATTATTATATTTTTATCAATAAAAGTTTTATTTAAACTGTGTGGACTTGTATTTTACTTTGACCACACTCTGCAATAAAATATAACAAATCCAAATTCAGAGTTTTATAGAATAAACTAGTCATATAAATGGACTTGTCAAACTTTAGATAACTAAAAGAAAAAAATATAGTTTTAAAAACCACATTTCTTTGATTTGCTATTCTATTTGAATCTGTTTTCTTAACCTAGTGATTAGCATTGGGTTTTATAATATTATTATGATAAACTGTTATTTTATCGAGTGTATCAGAACTTTTCAATTCTCTATAAACTCTTGAGTCCACTACACCTCAGGTTTAAAAAAATAGTTTTCTCATGAGAACAAATCTATATACTGAAGATGCGTAATGACGTGAGTATATTAACGACTTTAAGATGTAATATGAAGTGTAAGGCTATCAGATTTCATTCAAACCATTGTTCTGCAAAAGTACTAAGTAAGGTACAGTGTAATTCCTATGGATAGTCAGTAGAAGACACCGAGCCATGGCATCTTCAAACTCATGTTTTCAGAAAATATACTTTCCTGTATATCAAAATCTATTCTGTAAGTTTCAGATTTCTGTTCCCTGAAAGTTTCACAGTATCATTAAAACTATGTTTTCCAAAAGATAATGTAGTTATCTACTCTGCTTGCAACTGTATACTTTCAAAATGTACAAGAATCTCTCAACACTTTAATATCAGTGAACTAAAATAGAGATTGCTTCTTTTTTATTGAAGGCAAATTCTTTAAAATATTCTATTTTACGTCTATATTCTTTCTAATCTCCCAGGGATATTGGATACCTCTACTCTTGTTTTCTAGTATTCCCTGCTTCATCCAAAGTTAGAAAACAATAGTTATGCAAAGGAAATGTTCCTTTCTGAAATTGTTACTTCCCTGGCCACATCTTTGTACTGCATTACTTCAGTGTGTTTTGAATTTATACACATGAATAATGTTTTGTATATCTTCTTATTTCATGATGAGTATCTTAAGTCTTTCACATAATCTCTAAATCTTCATAACTATGCTTCCTACTCTATAAATATCGTTCTTTTTACACTATAGCTATATTCAATTACACATTTGTGCAATCCTTTGTATAGTATAATCCAGAGCATAACAATTAAATTCATTCTGTGTGTTTCTGAGAACTATTTGAAAAAAAAATAAATAAATATACATAAATAAATTATGCTAGTCATGATGGACAAGCCAATAATCTCAATACTTGGGAGGCTTACATAGGAGGATTGCAGATTTGAGGCCAGCCTCAGCAACTTAATGAGACCTTCAGCAGCTTAGCAAGACCTTCTTTCAAAGTAAAAAAAAAAAAATAAAGTAAAATAAGACTGGAAGTGTAGCTTGGAGGTACAATGTCCCTGGGTTCTATCTCCAATGCCACAAAATAAATTAATTAAATTAAATAGGAGCTGGCATGGTGGCACGAGCTTGTAATGCCAGTACTTAGGATACTGAGACAGGAGGATCTCGGATTTGTGGAAAGACTCAGCAACTTAGTGAGGCCCTGTTTCAAAATTAAAAAATAGGGCTAGGGGTGAAGCTCAGAGGTAGAATGATCCTGGATTCAATTCCAGTATCACAAACACACACACACATGCACATATTAAATAGGGTTGGGGGTGTACCTCAGAGATAGAAGGTACCTGGGTTCAATCCCCAGTACCACACATACAATATATATGTATCCATTATAATAGTGTGGCTGCCCAAGGGGAAGAAACTATAAGTGGCATTTTGTTATAGCAGTCTGAGTGGACTAAGACAATTGAGAAAGCTTTCCTTTAATGTGGTAAACAGTCCATGGGATTTACTGTTTTCCGTAAACATTATTAGTATTCAGGTAGAATGTCATCTATTTTCCAGGCTATATAACAACGGCTAATGAGTTTGAGGGCAAATATAGGCACTAGAACACTAAAATAATGTAATTCATAAAGGAACCATATATAAAAGTACACTATTTCTATGAATGTATGATCTGAGAAAAGATAAGGAATTAAAATTCATGAGAATATTTTTTTTTTTAAGTAGACTCAATTTATTATTGGCTTCTGGCTACAATCTGAGTTTTCTTTGGTATCCTCTTATTGGACAAGAGGATTACAAAATCATAAAGTGGGTAAGACAAAGTCAGATGATTTATATAGTTACATTTAAGCCAGATCATTAAATAAATATAAATTTATTATTTTGACAAATACATTTTGTGAACCCCCTATGGGCAATATACTCTTCTAGTTGTGAGGATGTAGCAATAAACAAGACAGACAGGATCTCTGAGTTCAAGGAATTTATTTTCTAGAAGGAAGAAAAGGATAAGAAAGCCATCCTATGTTGCGTATGATAATTCCAGAGAGGTCTATGTACTTAGGAAAAACCTAACAGTATGCGATTAAGACCCCCATGGTTAATGTAATGAAGAAAAGCACAACCACTGCCAAAGGAATGTCCTTTCAAAGAAGATTGTACACCATCTTTGTGAAAATATGTAGAACCTAATAAATTAGCAGCTAGAGAACTGTTAAAGTCTATGAATGTGACTTAAACTAGGGTAATGTCTTTTATTTATTTATTTTTTTAATTGTAGTAATTCATGCATTGTAAGCGTACATCTTTGTTAGGTACAAATTGTTAACAACATATTTGCACACAATTCTCATTTGACCCCTTCCCCAATTCCCACCCCATTCCCTTGCCCTCCCTCCCCCTCTGGTTCAGTTCAGTGAGTGACCTTGATATGATTGTGTAAGTACATCATGTGCCTTAGGGCATCCACTGCCCCATGCATCCACTACAATTAAATCAACTTCTTTGCTTATCGAGGATCTCTCTTTTTCATCTGGAGACCCTCCTATGCCCCATCTTCTCCCTAGCATCCGCATATTAGGGAGAACATATGTTTCTTTACTCTTTGTGACTGGCTAATCTCACTTAACATAATGTTTTCCAGTTCCATCCATTTCCCTGCAAATAACATGATTTTGTTCTTCTTTATGGCTGAGTAAAATTCCATTGTGTACATATCCCATAGTTTTGTAATCCATTCATCTGTGGTTGGACATCTTGGCTGCTTCCATAGTTTGACTATTGTGAATTGAGCTGCTATAAACATAGACACACATGCATCGGTCTGATAGTTTGGTTTCCTTTCTTTTGGGTATATACCCAGTAGTGGTATTGCTGGGTCATATGGTAGGTTCACTCCCATTCGTCTGAGGATCCTCCATACTGTTTTCCAAAGTGGTTGCACTAATCTGCAATCCCACCAACAATGTATTAGGGTTCCCACTTCTCCACACCCTCGCCAGCAGGTGTTGTTGTTCGTGTTTTTTATGATTGCCATTCTGAATGGAGTTAGGTGAAATCTCAGGGTAGTTTTGATTTGCATCTCCCTGATTGCCAATGATGTGGAACATATCCTCATACATTTATTGGCCATTTGTATTTTTTCTTTTGTGAAGTGTCTATTTAGATTCTTTGCCCATTTTTTGTTTTTAATATAACATTTAACCTTAAAATTTTGAGCATTGTAAGTGAAATCTCAATAATTTATATTAATATCATTTGCCATCTTTGAATGAACATACATTTTATTTTTTCAACTAGGAGATGCAGGGAACATCTCTTCCACCTTCAAATTTACAGTGACCACTATGAATTTTCACAGAGTTAGAGAACATGGCATTTGTGTTGATTTTAACTGTCATTTGTCTTGTGTGTGGGGGGGGCGGGGAATAAACCAAGGGGTACTCTTTCACTGAGATTTACCCCACCCCTTTTTTATTTTAAAACAGGGTCTCACTTAATTATAGTGATCTTGCCTCAAATATGAGATCCCCTTTTTTCAGCCTCCCAAGAACTAGAGTTACAGGCATGCACCACTATGCCACCTTGCATTTTTTTTTTCTAAATTAGTTGTAAAGTGTAAGGGCTTATAAGACTTAGGAGTATTCATATTATCAGTTAATATCAAAAGTACAGTTACAATACAGTATTCCATTAAAAGTATTTTTAAATGATTAAACAAACTTTCAACTTCTCATTCTAATATACACTTATCTTTAATTAAAATTGGAATCTATAAATTTAATAGACATTAATTTCTAATTTGCATCCTCTTTTCTAATTGCACTATTTGGTATACACCTGAATACACCAAAAGTTGAAAGGAATGCTGAAAGTAGGAAGTACCTATGTAAGACACATGCCAGGCGCATGGGCAGTGATGTTTCCCTAAACCTTTGGGATATCATTTAAACAGTTCTGGATAAAAAAGTTATGATAAAAGTCCTTGAAATCATAGGTAAAATGCTGATCTTCTTCATTTAAAAGAGCTTTGATGAGCCGGGCGTGGTGGTGCACGCTTGTAATCCCAGCATTCGGGAGGCTGAGACCGGAGGATCCGGGTTCGCGGCCAGCCTCAGCTACCTAGTGAGGCCCTCTGCAACTTAGTGAGACTCGGTTTCAAAATAAAGAATAAAAAATAGGGCTGGGGGTATAGCTTGGAGATAGAATGCCCCTGAGTTCAATCCCCAGTACTGCAAAAAAAAAAAAAACAAAACAAACAAAAAAACTTTGATGGCACCATCTTCAAATGATTAGCTTATCTTGGCATAGTTGAGAGGAATATATAAAAGGCATTTTCAAGGAGAATATGCAGATGCTCTATAATTTTATAAGAGTACAGTTTTAAAAGTAGCAATGTGTTCACTTAAGGTTGAATGCTATTTTCTCCATTAGTTTCATGAATGTTTTTAAAATGTGTATCGAAATAATGTGATGTGTGCTGACAAGACAGGGATTCTACTTTGCAAAGAAGCAAATCTACTTAGTTCATTAAGGTTCATTAAGTAAGCCAGTACAACTTTGGAATGTATTAAACATGGTTTCTTTTTTTTTTTTTTTTTTTTGCGGTACTGGGGATTGAACCCAGGGGCATTCTACCTCCGAGCTACACCCCCAGTCCTATTTTTTATTCTTTATTTTGAAACCGAGTCTCACTAAGTTGCGGAGTGCCTCACTAGGTAGCTGAGGCTGGCCGCGAACCCGGATCCTCTGGTCTCAGCCTCCCGAATGCTGGGATTACAAGCGTGCGCCACCACGCCCGGCTAAACATGGTTTCATATTCAGTAATAAGTTTAAATATCACTGTATAAATAATATATGAATAATATTAAAAAGAGAAAAATGCATTGCTACTTTTGAGCAACAAAGAAATAGCCATATTTTCCACACTTAGTTTAGTCCATTTCTCTAAATGAAAATACATTCAAGTATAGCATGATGTTTGAAGGTACAGGTTCTGGAGTGAGACCACCAGGATCAGATCCTGCTTCTGTCACATGTGTGGTGAGTGTACAACCACTAAATATATTTTCCCCTTACTTTCCTTGACAATAAAATAGGGGCCATCTTAATAATGCCTACGACCAGGGAAGACTATGAAAACAAAATTAAATATGAAGTGTTTAGCACCATACCTACCGTACAATTAGCATTTAGTGGCTGTTAGCTAGTTTGGTGATTGGTAAGTTGATGTAATACTCAGAATACTTAAAAATGAATGAAATAGTGTTCAAAGTCATTAGAACAGTCAATGGCACTAAACCAAACTTTGCAGACATATTAAAGTATTAAAAAAAATATATCTGCTCATTGCCCTAAAAAAAAAAATCATGTGACAATAAATACAAGGTAATACCTATGTATATAAGAATGCAATATACTGAGAATAATAGAACAGAATTTGTTTTTTGAAAAAAAAATAAAGAAAATGACAAACCTTTAGCTAGATTAGCAATAAAATGAGATAAATAAAATCAGAGATGAAAAGACAATGCAAATAGTACCATAGGGGAAAAAAATAGTAAGGGACTATTATAGACAGCTACCTGTTAACAAGTTGAAAAACCTAGAAAAAAATAGATATGCTCCTATACACAAATAATCTATCAAAATTGAATAATGAAGAAACAAACTATTGATGAATTAAGAGTAATTTTTTTCTTTGAGGTACTAGGGATTGAACTCAGGGGCATTGTACCTCTGAGCTACACCCCCTGTCCTATTTTTAATTCTTTACTTTGAAACAGGGTCCCACTAAGTTGCAGCGGGTCTCACTAAGTAGCTGAGGCTGGCCGAAAACCTATGATCCTCCTGTCTCAGTCTTCCAAGTACTGGGATTACAAGAAATGTGCCACCATGTCCAGCTCGATTAAGAGTAATTTGAGTAAATTAGTAAAAAAAAAAAAAAAAAATCCGAGAACCAGATGGCATGATAGCTGAGTTCTACCAAACAAAATACTCAAACTATAAAAAGCTATAGTGAACAAAACAGCATGGTGTTGGCATAATAGACACATAGATCTGAGTACAGAAGACAGAAACAAATCTACATATTTTGAGCCAACAGATCTTCAACAGCAGTGTAAATAATACACATTGGGAAAAGGACAGTTTTTTCAATAAATGATGCCTGGAAAATTGTATATGTACATGCATAAAAATGATACAACATCCCTATCTTTCACCACACTAAGAAGTCAACTTAAAATGTACTAAAAGTTTAAATGTAATACAGGAAAGTATAAAATTAGTAGACAAAAACATTACATTTCTATGGGCACAGTTTTTCTGATAAGAACTCAAAAATATAGAAAATAAAAACAAAAATAGACAAATGGAATTATATTAATCTAAATCATTTGTGCACAACAAAGGAATAATCAGATAATAAAGAGACAACACATAGATTCAAATAAAGCATCTACAAACTACATATACAACAAAGGCTACTATCCAGGATATATAAGAAAATCAAATGTCATAGTAAGAAATAAAAAATCCAATTTAAAAATAGGTGAAATACTTGGATAGACATTTCTCAAAAGACTACATACAAATTGCTAATAGATAAATGAAAAAATGCTCAATACTACTAATCAGGGAAATGCAAATCAAAACCACAGTGAGACAAATATTTCATGATTTCACTCATTTGTAGAATTTTAAGAAGCTGAATTTATAGAAGTACAGAATTATATAATGGTTATTGTCTGCTGTGGAGTGTGGGGAGAGGTAGCATGAGGAGAGTTTGGTCAATGCGTACAAAATTACATTTAGGAAGTACAAGTAGTGCTGTTCTATAGTATAATAGGCTGACTAACATCAACAATATTGTATTGCACATTTAAAAATAGCTAGAATAGAGAATTTTTAATGTTCTTGCCAAAAAGAAATGATAAATATTTGAGGTGATAGACCACATGTATATGTAAACATCACCTTATATCCCCAAATATGTACAATTATTTTGTATCAATAAGTAGATTTAAAAAGTGCAAAATCTAAAAAAGAAAAAAAAAAAGAAATGTAACAAACTTAGAAATATTTTCCCAATTTTGGGAGCCAAACAGAAAATATCCTGGTTAGGGAATCACAACTAGGCATATTTTTTGAATTTCAAAACAAATCCTTTAAATTTTATTAGTAATATTTTATAATTGGACCACCTGGACTAGGCATAATTTCCATGCATAACAACTGGGGGAACAAAATACGTTGATATAAAAATAAATTTAAATGTGTGAGGATTTTTATGAGGATATATAAAACATTTTCTGTATTAGTCCATAATAGAAAATAGCACCAATCCAGGCCAAGGATTTACCTCACTGTCTTTTCAAAAGCATTAACTGTTAGGTTCATTTAGATTTTCTATGCTGTATTCTGAGTTATATATGTTTGTATTGCTCCTCATAATAATTTTGCCAGTTAGGTATAGAATTTGCCTATCAGAAAATTGAAATTTATATAGGTTAAATAATTTGTCAAACCAATAATTTAGACATACGATTCTTAGATCAAGGTAAATGCCCTTAACACAAACTAAATCTCATCAAATCTGAGCCCGTTATTTCCATATCGCTTAAACAACCGTCCCACATCAGGGCCACTCAATGTAACTACTCGACAGTGATGAGGCTCCTGCAGCAGGCTGAGAATCAATTGTTTCCTTCTTTAAGAAATTCATACAGACAGGCTGACAGAAAGATAGACACACACCTATTTTATATTGAGTCAAAAGCTTTTCTTAGAAATTAGCAAATTACAGATTTATGGTTAGTTACCTGTTTCTATAAATAAAACTTTATTTGTATATTGCCATTCTTATTCTTCTCACATGTTCATTTTAAGACATTTGTTTTCAATTAGAACGGCAATCATCAAAAACAAAAAACAACAAATGCTGGCGAGGGTGTTGAGAAATGAGGACCCTAATACATTGTTGGTGGGATTGCAGATTAGTGCAACCACTTTGGAAAACAGTATGGAGGATTCTCAGACAAATGGGAACAAACCTACCATATGATCCAGCAATACCACTTCTGGGTATCTACCCAAAAGAATGGAAACCAAACTATCAGACTGATGCATGTGTATCTATGTTTACAATCACACAATTCACACTTGCCAAACTATGGAACCAGCCAAGATGTCCATCAACAGATGAATGGCTTACAAAACTGTGGGATATGTACACAATGGAATTTAACTTAGGCATAATGAAGAACAAAATCATGTAATTTGCAGGGAAATGGATGGAACTGGAAAACATTATGCTAAGTGAGATTATTCAGTCACAAAAGGTAAAAAATCATATGTTCTCCCTAATATGTGGAAGCTAGGGAGAAAGTGAGACATAAGAGGGGCTCTAGACGAAGAAGGAAAAACCTTAATGAGCAAAGAAGTTGACTTAACTGAAGGTGATGGGGAGTGGGGGAGGGAAACACCTTAATGCACGTGATATATTTTCACAAGCATATCAAAGTCAATCACTAAACTGAACTTGAGGAGGGAGGGGCAGGGAGTGGGGCAGAAATCGGGGAAGGGTTAAATGAGAAATGTGTGCATGTATGCCTTTACCAGCTTGTACCTAACAAAAATGTATAATTACAATGCACCAATTTAAAAAAAATAAAATAAAATAAAGACACTTATCTTGACAGAGACCATAGTATCCAGGAAGCTTCCAACTTTTACTCTCTGAAGCTTCAAAGAAATGCTTGCCTCTTATCTCCCTTTCTCAATGAAGTAGAAGACTGAGGAATCATATTGTGCTTCCGGCGGGTATTGGGGTGGGAGAAGAGAAGTAAGAACTTCTCCAGTGGCAAAACAAGCCCGGCCTCCCCCTGCTGAAGCCAAGCCTTCTGTCTCCAAAGATGCTATTCAACAGAAGATACGGAAAGGGCACTGGACTGTGTCCATTATTAAGGTCCTAGACATCTGCAGTACATATTCTCTATGGACAGCATAAGGACTCTTCCACTAACATTTCATTTGTCTCCCAGAGAAAAGAGGCAAGAGAAGAGTGAGTAGAATCAGCCTGACTATGTAAGAAGTCCTATTTTCTTCCTTTCAAAGGGAATAAAGTTGTTTCCAGGACCCAAACACAGATGAACATTTCATTTCTTTCTAATTTTCTTTTATTCTCAGACACCTAACCAATTTCATTTCACATTTTCAAAGAAAAATTATAAATAACAGTGAAACATATGGAAATAACACAAACAATTTGAAATCAATTAAGACCTAGGAGAAAATCCTAGAATATCTCCTAGAAAATCTCCAGAATAAAATTTATAAAGATCAAATACCTCTCTGGCAGAAAATGCACTTGACAAATATTTTCAACATATTATCCACAGGGATGTGTGTGTGTGTGTGTGTGTGTGTGTGTGTGTGTGTGTGTATGTATTGAATAGATTAGCTATTCGATTGGATTGGTTAAAGAATTGTTTGAAAATTCCCCATATCTTAGGAAATTATAAAATATATATATTTTCAAATGTATCATTGTATAAATCTATAATATAGAAATTCACAATTAACTTACATGTCTCTGTGATCCATCATATTCACATCTTTCAATTTTTCCTAAGCTGCCATCTGAGAAATACAGCTTTTCTGCACGGTGGTCGATGGTGAGTCCGTTTGGAGTGAGCATGTCTGTACTGACCACCACTTGAGCATTCTTTCCAGTCAGGGTAGATCGCATGATACTCGGATGCTGCTCATTCCAGTTGGTCCAAAACATTAAACTAATCAAAATGAAGATTGTATCAGTAAATTAAAACTTTCATTACAGTAAAAAACATTAGTATAAACACAGCAATGCCAGACTTTTTAGAAATAATCAAAATTATTGTCTTCACATTCTGTGACCCTTCAGGAAATCTAGGCAATAATGGGAAGTACAGATATTATATTCGTGTGAACATTTTTCCCAGATGCTTAAACCTGGAACCTATTTCTGAAAAACAATTATACTTTGCGTTCCCTCAAATAACAATTCAATTAAATGGAGTCAGTTTGCTTCACAATGAGAATTTATTTTAATCAGGAACAAAAAAGTAATCTTAAATTTTCTATGAACTGCATATATAACCTAACTTATTAATATCACATTTCAGCGATCTAGTATGATCATTTTGAACTTGGTTATGTTCATTATATTTCTCTTCTGTTATTGCTGAAAATAAAAATCTCCCTCTTTCCAGTTTTCCTTTTTTTAATTTGTAGCACTGGGATTTGAACCCACGGGCATTCTACCTCCAAGCTATATCCCCAGCCCTATTTTATTTTTATTTTGAACCAGGGTCTCACTCGGTTGATAAGAGTCTCATTATTTGCTAAGGCTGTCCTTGAATCTGTGATGCTCCTATCTCAGCCTCCCAAGTACTGGAATTACAGGACTCACCACCATGCCCGGCTTCAGTTTTTCTTTTTAAATTCTACATGATCTTTTGTATATTCTTTAGATAAATAACATTACCAAACTCCCATATTTCTATAATTTTCCTCTCCTGTCTTAGTTGATTTTTCAAAATTACAATACTGTTTTTAGGAATTCAGGGGTGAGGTTAAAGTACTTAAATATAGTTTCTGATTCTTATAGATTTTACAGAATAATTTTAGTCCATGTTTGTCAATTTAATCCACGTTTGTGGAAGCTATAGGATTCTAAGGAAGCCCTTGGAGGTCACAGGAAGAGTATAAATGTTGTCAGGTTCCAGTTGCCAAACCATAATTTTGCTGTAACAGCCTCTCTTTTTTCTCTTTGATCTATCCCTAAGATTCTAATTGAAATAAGTTTTTGCTGCTTTAGGAAGAAAAGGAGGGAAGCTGTTTTAAATACCTGAAAAAACATGCCTGCCTATAGCAACAAAGAAAAAATAATGTTTTTATTTAAAGCAAGACTTTATATAGCATTCCCATAAGTAACCATTAAAAGGCAATTTAAACTTATATTCAACAAAATTATTCAATATGTGATTTTTTAGTATTTTGCCAAAACTTATTACTGGACAATATTCAAGTTCCTAACAAAATACATTCTGGTTGGTAATTTAAAAATAATCCACATGTGTTGAGGAAAACTAGGTCATCTTTGCTCCTTATGAAAATATTTCATATTGTTTTCATCTATTCTATAGAATACACAAATGTTCTGAGTGACCAAGTGTCAAAAACATTCTGTCCTATGAATCAATAAATTAATAAAAGAGACATTCCATTGTTTAAACTACCAGCAGTTTTACCCATAAATTGTGATTTTAAAATGAAACATTTCATCAAATAAAACATTTTAAATATTATGCATATAGTGTGAGGTATTAAACATAATTAACCTGTAGTATTTTCTTAGATTGTTAGTATTAGAGAATTTGGGAGGTATTGTTGTTTTCATTTCACCTGTTCATTTCACAGATGAGAAAACAGAGAAGCCCAGAGAGCTTGAGTAATTAAAGTTTATGCAAATAATTACTATCTGAGCTAAGTTTTGAACTCAAGTAGTCTAACTTTCATTTAGAATTTGAATTTCACTTTTAAACACCTGTTCATCAACTAACATACTCTACAGTTCTGAAAGTGTCATTGATAAACACAATAAGAAAAAATATCCTTTTTATCTTTTAAACTTTAATTCCAAATAATTTCTCAGTTGAAATATTTTGGATGTGTTCAGTAATTCTAATTTGCATTTCACTATATGAATGATGAAAGTGTAAATTTTAGCACATGCAATATATATTTTAAGATAGAGCACATATCAATTAAAGTTAATTTTATACATGTAAAATATCATGAGTGATCTTCCTGTGTTAATCACAAAAATTGAATCCTAAATTCTTGGATGCAACTCTTTTATTCTTACTGTAGGGCATTAATAACTGTCCTGAGATTCTTCTGGTGAATGGTTGAGATAAATATAGCTGAGTCAAAAGAAGCTGCAGGGTGACAGGGCAGTAGTGTGACAATCAGCAGGCCTGGGCCCTCCAAACTGTCACCTGAGATGTATGGGAAAGGACTCCACCCTTCAGCCCTCAGAGTTTTCATACATAAGCTGGTGTTCGACTACCTGAATAAAGTCTAGTCTTACTTCCAGCTCTATAAAAGTGTCCAGATTTATAATTATTTTCACACTGAGTAATTCATCCAGTGCTTTCTTCTGACAAGTGGTCAGGATCAATGGTAATCTGTCGTTGCTTTTTATTCTTCAATTTTTCTTCACCACAACTCAAAAGAGCTCTTTTATTTCTGCTCAGTGAAGGTCAGATTTGGCTGGGTTTTGTGTATTTGAGTCATTTAACTAGAAAGGATTTTCTGGTTAACAAAATTCTTCATCATATTATATGAGAATGAAACTCCATTAATATATCTTCCTGACTTGTTTTGTACTTAGTTTTCTATACAACTGCTTCCTTTATGAAATCCCCTCAAGAAACAAAACAAAACTTTTCTTCTACTTAATTTCTTGTTTATTCATTGTTAAAGCTGAAAATTTCCTCTTGTGAGTTCCTTACAAGTATTATTTTAAATGTCTGCACATTATGTAAGCAAAAAGATGTAAACTGCATAGACAGGCTGAAACTCTCTGATGTGGTAAATATAACTATCCCCCTAGATTGTTTTAGTCATTGCTATTTGTTTTCTTGCTATTCTGACTGGAGATAATTAGAGATATCCTATTATTAAAATGACTTTATTAAATAAAAAATCTCCTTTTAAGTATCAATATGTATAAATATTTTTTTTTAAATTTTCAATTCTGATCAAGTGTCATGGTACATGCTGGTAATTTCAGGACTTGGGAGGCTGAGACAAGGAGGATTACAGGTTCATGGACAGCCTCAGAAAATTATCAAGGCCCTCAGTAACTTAGTAAGACTCTCTTTCAAAAAATTGAAATCCTGATCTCAAACCCATGATCCTCCTGCCTCAGCCTCCCGAGTACTGGGATTGAAGGCTATACCACCATGCCCAGCTTTCCTTTTATCATTTAAAGTTATATTTCTGCATGTTTCATGGAAATGACAAGTGATACTTAAATAGTTCAGATTTTTAATTATTCATACTTTCAATGCTCTCATTAAATATTTTTTTCTGAATTATGAAGAAAGAGCATCAAAGAAAACCTTTGTTTTTAAAGTTAGTTTTAAAATTAACCTAATTGACATTTTTGTAACTTATAATTAAAAGGTAGAAATCAAAATGCATTATTCCTTACTTTTGGCATTCATCCAAAGCTAGCACATGTGGGTGGTCATCCTCTGACATGGTAATGACTGCTTCCCTGTCAAATGCTCCAGCCCGGGTCTGGTCAACGGTGTGTCTAGTGATGGATGAGGTAGTGGAGCTGGTCCAATACAGTGTATCCCAGGCTCTGTGATAGGCAAGTCCTTCCACAGAACCCACATCTGAAGGGGGAAATGAGAATAAATTACATTTTTTATTTATCAAGATAAGCCTATTTAAGCGGGAAATTGATGGTTTTCACTTTTTATTAAATAAGTTGTTGCACATATTTATGGGAGCAGCTTTACAAAAAGATGTCATTAGAAACAACATTCTCATCCAAATACCCACCAGCAAATAAATGCCTTTTATGTGGGAAATTGGTGGTTTTCACTTTTTATTATATTTTAGTAATCAATTTTTAAAAACTATCCATTGTGCAACAACTTATAAATTATTTTGAAAATCATATGCCAGCAATACCGTTTAGATGCATTCATAATGAGTTTCTGTGGATACTATAGATCTGGAGAGGTTGAGTAAAAGCACACATTAAAAGTATACTAACACTATCAAAAAACCAAATCCAACTTCATCTTTTCAACTATCAAACATAGTAGACAATGTTTTAATAAGTTAATATGGCAAATTCTTTGATTCTATTTTACTAAAGTGACAAAAAAGTTAAACAAAAAGCAATTAATTGCCAGCTGAAGCATGTTTTAAGTATTGTCAGAAAAAGACAAATGGCAGCCACAGATTCTAATATACAAAAGTGACAAGATAAAAAAACAAGAGTAATTATTTCTTAAAATTGCATTCTAAATTTCCAGGATAATGTACAGTAGCTATTTTACGTTTCATAGATTTGTTCTGAGTATATTAAGTATAACCAAATTATTACAGGTATACTATATATTATCAATTTTCTTCAGTTAATATTCTTTAACATCCCTAATTCAAAAGAGTACACATCTGCAATTACATTAAGAATTAACATTACCTCAGAGATTTCTATTGTTTCTTCTCAAGGAATTTGTAAAAATAATTACTTAGGTCATATAAAAAATTGTACATTAAAAGAGTTTTCTTTCAGGCTTCAGATGTGTAAATATTTAATTTGGGGGATCAATAGAATTTTGTTAGAGTGCAAAACAATAATTAAAGCTTTTGAACTAGGCTTGCCTCACATGATTAAATTTTGACACTTGTTTCTTTTTATCCCACACAGAATATCCAACATTAATACAATTAATAGCTACCACAAATGGGGTGCTGTCTATCTGCTAGAATCTGTGCAAACTCTTCTGCATACATCATTTTATTTTGTGTACATAATTACAAGGTGAGGTCTGTTTCATTGTCCCTATTTTTCTAAGAAGGAAACAAAAACTTGTATTTATAGATTTCATAATGTTAAAGCGACATTTTTACCCCAGGTTCATTTGCTTCCAAAAGCCTATGTTCTTAACAGCAACACTCTGAAGATGGGTTTATAAAATCTATCACTTATTCTCAATCTACACCAGGTTGGAACTAAAAAATTATCCATTAGTCTCAACTTGTCTGACTCTGATAGGATTGTATAATAACTAGTTTGCCAAGAGTAACCTCCTCTCACACAGTAAATAGATCAGTTTACAACAAATTAATGAAGATGATAGGTGTGGAAACCTATGCTATAGATTGTGGAAGAAAAATGTAAAACAAAAACATAATAAAATACTTTAAGTTTTATTATATGTGTGACTCATGTGGCCTTGCTTGGAGGGAATGGGTGTGAGGTTGATAATGGTTATTTCAGTTATTTGTTAAAAAATCATTGATTCCACTGTCTTTTTGTACTTTCAAATTACTTTAAAAATGCAATTGTGACAGCATTGGAAAATTACTCTGGTGTTAATTTCCAAAATGTTAAAAGCAGTCAGGCTGGGTGCTGTGCAGGCTCTCAGGCAGGAAGAGGCAGCTGCTTTGACTTTTGCTCTTCAGGGCTCCCCCTCCCCTCTGCCCTTTGTCCCAGTGTTTACCCATAGTAAAGCATTTAACCTTAAAAATATGTAGAAACAATTAAAAACCCTAAGATCACAGTGACTCTGTCTGGCTTACTTCAGAGTCATAAAGATAGCAAGAATCTAATGCTTTGTTCTTAGAGATTACACATAGCCTCACTGGCTGTAATTTGTGCCTCTATTTCCTTTCTATTCTTTGGGACCTAGAAATGTAAACTCCATGTGCTGCTTCAAAACATCCATAGTTGATGAGCAACTAATACATCCCAATACAATAGGGGTAAAAACAAGGTAGGTTATTGACTCCTGCACTTAGTAAGCACACTATCTGGAGAAAAGAAGGCACCACTTAGTTAAAAAATAATTTACTAGCCCGTTGCTTTGGTAATGCTGATAAGAACATACCAATTAAAAAGAAAAAAACTGTATTTAAAGGCTGGGGTCCGGGGTCAGGGCAGAGTTCCACTTTCAGGTTCTTCAGCCTGCCTCCCAAGGCTTTTCTTTTCTTCCCTTTCGATTTCCCACTGACTTTGTAATAAAGGTTTTGGTTAATGCTACAACCAAGATACCTATTAGTTTTAATTTCCCAATTCAATTTATTTTCTCTGAATCGAGGAAAAGAGCTCCCAATGTTGTTACAAAAGTAACATAATAACTATCAGAAGTATTTTAGCATGATA
>PVLC010030896.1:0-19175 GCA_004027655.1 Graphiurus murinus
TTAAACTATGCAGAAGGTTGTGTATCATAGGAACCCTGTCCTGGGAGTTTGGGAATGAGTGCTAATGGTAATGGATAATAATGATACCTGTGTTGGCGAGCTGAGACACAGGAGTTGCAGCTCCCTAGGAGCCCTAGTTTCTGCCACACACAGCAGAACGAGGTTGATGATGCTGGAGAAGCCACAATAAGCAATAAAGAGAGAATGTCCTGGAAATATCCCAGCAACCGACTCCACAGGTACCTGAGGCCCATCCTCACCCCTGATTTTTCCCTTCCCTTGCTCATGTGAGCAAAGCCACACGCTCAGCCCACCAACACCTCTCTCTTTGCCTCACACTAGCACAAAGTTTCTCCATGGGGGCAAGTTCACCCTCAAGGGGACAGCTTGGCAATATCTGGAGACACTTAGGTTCTCAGAATTCAGGGACATTCATGGCATCTACTGGATAGAGACTTTGGATGCTGTAAAGATGCTACAATGCACAGGACAGCTGCTCCAAGCCAAGAAATGTCTGACTCAAAATGTCACTAGAGGCTGAGAGGACTCGCTGTCCTCAGTCTCCTCCCCATGGCCACATCCACTGCTCAGAGAGCTTCCCATGGCCATTGGGTTAGATTCCCAGATTGGCCTGTGGCAATCATGTCACAAATCCAAGCCTCCACCTCCACTTTCCAGAACCACAGTGTCCACTATGGTGATACCAGCCGTGAGGGCCACCGAGTGCTGATGACATACAAGTCCAGGCTGAGATGTGTTGGGAAGAAGAAAGGCACATCAGATTTCCAAGACTTAGGAAGAGAAAGAGTATAAAACAGCGCATTCATCATCTGTGTATTGATCCCATATTGTAATGGTACTATTTTACATGTAGTAGCTTAAATAAAATATATGATTAAATTCATCTCACCTGTTTCTTCTTGCGTTTAGTAATGTGGTTACTAATAATGTTAAAACTAATTATGTGGATGGTCATAAAATGGCGAGGAGGGACCAGGAGGACCTCTGTGTGATGGGCATGGTGATAGACCTGCAACACCTCCCTGTTGTCAGGTACACAGTGGGTGCTATAACCATGCTACCAAGCAGGAGTATGGAACAGTATGATGCCACAACCAAGAATGATCAGACCCCAAATGCCAATTGTGGACAAACGTTTTGGGAATCTGAGTTTTTAAAAGCTACTAAAGACATCCTTTCCATGAAGTCCTCTCCAATCTGTTCCAGATGCAGTTGTCTCTCAGTCTTCACAGAGGGCTGATTCTAGGACCCCCATGGTACCCAAATCCAAGAATGCTCAAATCCCTTACACAAAATGGTATAGTATATGATATAATCTAGGCACACCTTCCCAAATACTTTAAGTCCTCTCTAGACAACTTACAATATAGAATACAATGCAAATCCTAAGTAAACCGATGTCATATTACCTAGGGAATCATGGCAAGAAGAAAGTCTGTACGTCTTCAGTCTCACGTAAATTTTGTGAATATTTTTGATCCATGGCTGCTTGCATCTGTGGAGGTAGAACAGATCTGCACTGCCATCCCATTGGTAACCAGGTGCATCCTGTCCATCTCCTGAGCTCTTCCAGCATCTCTCAGAGCCTGATTGATAGCAACTGCTCAGTGCATTTGTATGTCATGGACACAGGGTCCCTGTCTCTGTGTCTCAACATGGGTAAGTCCTGGGAACATTTCCTTCCCTCGGGCCTGGGTTTGGGGTAGCCCTGTGCCTTTTTGCTATAGCCTTCGCTAACCAAGGAGGTAGGAAACATGAGGACCCCTCCAGGCCAGCTCCCTGTAGCTTCTTGGCACTGTCTCCTGCCTGTGGCTGTGGCTTCCCAGACACATTTCCAGGGGCTCTGCTGTTGTTATAGAGGTGATTTGGAAGTTGGTGCTGCCTGGTTGCCATGGCAATATGGCTGCTTCTGCCTTCACAGCAAGGCGAGGGTGGCCATGGGCCGAGGAGGGATGGTCAGAGCCTCTGAGAAGAGTATATACGAGGTTCTTCCCAGCTTCTTATAACATCAACCTTTACCCAGACCCTCATCACCACCACTGCCATCCACAGCTGATCTGCTGGCTCCATGCAGGGAGCCCCTCCCTGAGGAAGCAGAGGACTGCAGCTGCCTTTGTCAGCCATCGAGGTAGCGAAGACCCATGGTACGGCATCTATGTAGTTATCACTGTGTCAACTCCTGCACCAGCCTCCAGATGCTGGCAGAATGTCCCGCCTTGTCTGGGCCAATGTTTCCTTAGCTACTATCATGAGAAATTACTCATTTTGGAAGGAAAGCTGTTTATGAGCTCATGCGACAATGTCTGCCTTAGTCCTTTCCTGTTGCTATAACAAAATACCCGAGACTGGGGAATTTGTAGAAAGTAGATGTTGATTTGGCTCACAGCTCTGGAGGCTGGGAAGCCCACGATCACGGCTCTGGCACCCGGCAAGGCCTTCTTGCCACATCATAACGTGGGGGAGGGCATCACATGGAGGACAGAGCAAGCTGCCAGCTCGGGTCTCTCCTCTTTGTGTAAAGTCACTGATGCCATCATAGGGACCCCACTCTCATGACCTTAATTACGTCCTCAAGGCCCCACTGATGCCATCATAGGGACCCCACTCTCATGACCTCATCTGACCTTAATTACCTCCTCAAGGCCCCACTTCCAAATACCATCAACACACGACATAGGGATTATGAACTTGGGGGAACACATTCCAACCATACCAATGCCTTTTCTTATTCATATATGATGAAAAAATACTTGTGCCTGAATGGATCATGTTCAGAAAGATGGGAACATGGTAAGTAGCTTAACCACCATCGAGGCCTTTGCATCTTCAGCAGGCTGGAGTGGATGCTCAGTGCAGAGCTGCTCAAGGCTGACTGAGCACTGCAGGTGGCACCGGATCTCTCATTTGATCTCCACCACAACCTTATGACGGAGATAGCATCCCTATCCCTATTTTGTAGATGAGAAAACTGAGGCTTAGGAAGGCCAAAGAAGGTACCTAAGGTAGGACTAGCAAGTGGCAGAGGAACAATTTGAGTAGGGAGATTGTGTTAGTCAGCTTTTGTTTATGAAACAAAATAAGTGAGATAGTCAAGTGAAAAAGAGGAAAGGTTTATCTTGGCACACAGTTTGGGTTTCAGTCCATGACTGATAGACCTTGCTGCTTTGGGGCCTGTTGAGAACAGCGCATCATGGCAGTAACTTGTGGTGGAAAGAAGATCTCATCTTATGGACAGAAGTGAAAGGGAGGAAGAGGAAGGGCCCAGGGTCCAGATCTCCTCTGCAAGGGCATGCTTCCAATGACCTAACTTCCTCCCATGAGGCCCCACCTCTTAAAGGCTCCACCACCTCTTGACAGTGCCATGGGCTGGGACCAAGTGGCTAAACACACAGCCTTTGGGGGACATTGGAGAGCCAAGCTGTAGCAGAGGTCTGATTCTAGAGCTTGAGGTCTCACACAGCTTCACAGTGCTGCTAAGAACAAACACAGAGGGGTGCTGATTGTCATCCTCAATTTGTACACGAAGAAACCCAGACTCCCAGAGATAAGACCCAATACTCAAGGTCATTCAGCTCATAAGAGCCACAGCCAGAACCTGAAGCTCAGTCTGTTGCATTGCAGACCTTCTCCGCCTGTTCAGGACTCAGTTGGATGCTGGTGGGCATTGTACCAGTAGGAAGCCGCTCACAGCTCTAAAGCAAGCCCAGAGTCTGGTGCAATGAGTGCAGCCTGGAAGGGAACCTGAACTCTAGCCACTGCTTGGGGCCAATGCCGAGGTGTGAGCACAGGACAGGCAGCTACACTCACGCCCTGGCAGGCCCCAGGTGATGCTGCCCATGGGGCTGAGAACACTCGGCTTGCTGCAGTGGGCAAAGCCCAGGTGAGAACTCGTGACTGTCTTCCTGAAGAACACCTGGATGTTCCAGGGAGGAGGTGTGGGGCAGAGGTTTTTTAAGGACGAAGCTATCAGAGATGTGGCCTGGTGCAGGGGCCGGGGTGTTCACTTCCCTGGGGATTTACACCACAGAGGCAAGGAAGAAAAGACAAGGACAGATGGCAAAATCCAGAGCCCACACGTGTACCCCTGAACTGTGATGCCTGGGGCTCCTGTCCTGCATACATCGGGGGCCTCCAGGAGCCATACCCAAGCTTGCTCCTTCCTGCTCCTCATAGCCTCTCAGCTCCAAAGCAGACCACCTCTTTCTTCATGCTCCCCTTGAAGGAAAACAGGCTTTCAGATGCATCCAAATCTGGGTTTGGATCTCACTCCACTGTCCTTGGGTATGTGAACTCGGAGCAATTTCCCTCACTTTTGGAAGCCGCCATTTTCTTTGCCAAACAGAGTAAGTTGCACCTGTTTCTCTAGGAGAGAGAGAGAGAGAGAGAGAGAGAGAGAGAGAGAGAGAGAGAGAGAGAGAGAGAGAGAGAGAGAGAGAGAGAGAGAGAGAGAGAGAGAGAGAGAGAGAAAGAAAAAGTCCCTGGCTTAGCGCTTGGCCCATGACCAGTGCTCCGCATGGTTCTCTTTCCCACCACCCTTCCCCGCGTGTGGTCCGGAGAGCCAGACGCTGAGCTGGGCCTGCCCAACCCTCCTGCCCGTCTACCTAGTGCCACACCGTGTGGTACCAGCCTGCGCTTCTCATTACAGAGCCGGCCTGTAATTACACTGTTGCCTGGTTTTGCAAAATGTGCCTGTCAGCACACAGCTCCCCTGCCCTGTGGGCACTTTCGCTTATTGACTAGACCTCAATCTCTGCAAGGGGACACCCCCGGAAACAAGGCTGTGCCTGTTCCTCCCATGGCCCTTTACCCTGGGGTCAGCTGGGACAGGGCCTGCATAGCAAGGACGGGTGGACAAAGGGAGACAGAAGTGGCCCGTGCTGTGCTAGGGCCCAGGACACTAGTCTTGGTAGGGAGGGCAGGAACGGGCACTAGCAGAAAGTTCTCTGGTGTCCTCTACCAACTGCCAAGCCCTCGCTGAAGACGCCAGAACAAAAGAGGGTTCCTTGGCATGACGGTCCTCACTGTCCTCTCAGCCGGAGGGAGGTGAGGAGGGCACTAGTGTTAGGCACTAGTGCCATTTAAACGTCACCCTGTAAGTCTTCAGCACCCTGGGGACTGAAGGGGGCAACCACCGGCCTCCACTTCCTTGGGGAGGGGTTAGCTGAGATGGAAAGCAGGTGGAAGGTCCAGCGAGCTCTCCATCCTTCCAGCTCCTCAGACCAGAGACTAGGTACTATCTGTCACATCGCTCTTGCTTTCACATCTTATATGTGATTCTGCAGAAGACCTCTTCATTTTACCCTGAAAATATACCTAGACTTGTGCTGGGGATGCTACTCCGTGGCAAATCACTTGCTTAGTTATAAAGCCCTGGGTTCCATCCCTAGCACTACAAAAAAAGAAAAGTCAATCTATATGTATCTATTTATATCTCTATCTAGCTGCTTGTCTATTTCTATCTATATCTATCTATCTAGTCTGCAGGCTTTACGACCACCATTGCCACTAAAGTCCCCGTGCTCTCCTAGTCTGCTTCACCTGCCGCCAGCAGTGGTCCCCAAGCCCAGTTTCCATGGGTTCATGTGGAGAGCTTAAAAACTATAGATGAAAACCATGTTCACACAAAAACCTGTACATGTGTGTTCACAGCAACCTGTGACAGCCCATAACTGGAAACAAAATGTGCATCAGTAAGTGAATGGGTGAACAAACTGTGGTATATCCATATAACAGAACATTACTCAGCCACAAAAAAACAACAACAATAAAAAAAAAAAAAACTGTTGATAACTACAACTTGCATGCATCTCAGAGGTATGGTACTGAATGAAAGAAGCCAACCTTCACAAGTTACATGCCATACTATTCCATTTATATGATATTCTCAAAGAGTCATAACTGAGATACTGAGATGGGCCTGGTGGTGCACTCCTGTAATCCCAGTAGTTGGGAGGCTGAGAAAGGAGGATCACAGGTTCAAGGCCAGTTTCAGCAACTTAGTAAGACCCTTAGCAACTTAGTGAGACCCTGTGTCAAATTAAACAATAAAAATACAGGGCTAGGGTGTAGCTTGGAGGTAGTAGATTGTCCCTGGGTTCAATCCTCTATACTGCAAAAAAAAAAAAGGCCTGAACTATGCTGATGTAGCACAGATCAGTGGTCATGAAGGGCTATGGGTCGGGGAGGATGTGTCTAACCAGGCCTGGAACAAGACAGTCTTTTATTTTTTTTAAAGATTTTTTTTTTTCGGACAGTGGGGCTGTGCTGGGGATCTAACCTGGGGCCATGTGCATACTAATCCACCAAGCTGCATCCCCAGCCCAAGAGAATTTTTAGGGGGATGGAACTGCGCTGTATCCAGATTGTGGTAGTTTCACAAATCTGTACGTGTGTTAAAATTCATAGAACTGTACACTTAAAGGAAAAAGTCAGTTTTACCATATGACTTTTTTTTCTTTGCAGTACTGGGAATGGAACCTGGAGGCATTCTACCTCCGAGCTACACTCCCAGCCCTATTTTTTTTTTTTATTCTTTATTTGGAAACAGGGTGTCACTAAGTTGTGGAGGACCTCACTAAGCAGCTGAGGCTGACCTTGAACCCGGATCCTCCGGTTTCAGCCTCCCAAATGCTGGGATTACAAGTGTGGGCCACCATACCCAGCGCATATGACAGTTTATAAATGAATTAATCTTTAAAAAGGTGGATGCCTGAGTTGTCAGTCTTCTAGCAACTCTTGGATGCAATGGTAGTGAGAGCTTTAAAAGCTCTTGAGCAATTTCATCCTGCATCAAGGGTTGAGAACCATGGATAACGATGAGATTTAAATGAATCTGGCTGCTATCACATGGGGAGCTAATATAAGCAGAAAAGTGAATATGTCCAAAGACTGAGCGCCAGGCTCTCCAGCATGCAGAGTCTGGGGAATAAGGAAGAGACCAAAGGGGATGTATCTAATAGCTGCTGAGGACCAAGAGGACCCTTGACCCATCAGACACACCCTGAGCTGCAGGCAGGAGGTCAGCCTGGAGGAGTGGGGGTGGAACCTGAACCCGCTTCCCAGTGGAGGGAAGGGACACAGCTCCACTGACAGCTCGACTTTGACCCAGT
The DNA here is from genome assembly GCA_004027655.1 of Graphiurus murinus. Taxonomy (NCBI): domain Eukaryota; kingdom Metazoa; phylum Chordata; class Mammalia; order Rodentia; family Gliridae; genus Graphiurus; species Graphiurus murinus. The sequence continues at coordinate 7,131 of PVLC010030896.1, forward strand.
GAAATCTATTATGGGCTACTGACTTTCAGAACTGCAGGAGAGTAAATCTGTGCTGTTAAGCCAGTGGGCTTGTGGCAATTTGTTCCGGCAGTAACAGGAAGCAAAGAGACAGCTTCTGAGCTACCCAGGCAGGATGCTGGTCCCGCCTCCCTTCTGCCTCCCCAGCAATCTCCCTGCTTTCAGAAGGCCTGATGTTAAGATTCTGTTTGCTCTGTCCACAAGGTGGTCTTGGGCACCCACCTCGAGTCATTGACACAGTTCCATCACCTGCAAAATGCAGCTCCTCCTCTGACTGAAGTCACGGGTGCCTGTGAGGGGTCAGTAAGATGCTGCTTGTGACGTCTCCTAGCAACCCTATCTGGCATGGATTTGGGGGCTTGATGCTATTTTTAGTTGTTGAGTATAATTCTGAAACTTTCATCTGTGCTTCCTGAGCTGCTCCTGCTCTGGCCCTGGCTAGGGTTCCAGCTCCATGAGGGAGAGCCCCTTCCTGAGGAGCTTGGGCCAACAGGGAGCCCACTAGCCCATCCCCAAGACACCAGGGCCCAGGGCACTGCCCTCCCAGCAAAGAGAAACTCAACCTGGGTTCAAATCCTTTTGTTGCCTATTCTCAGCTGGTGGCATTAGGGGAGTTCCTCTGCGTCTCTGAGCCTCAGTTTCTTTATCTGTAAAGTGCCCACCTTGAGCCCTGGCCCAGGGTGGTGATGTGAGAGTTAAGTGTGCCCATTGTGGCTGCGTCCATAGCAGGTGCTCAACAAACAGCATTAACTACTGTTTTCCTAAAATGAGGAGGTGCTTCCCTTTCAGCCAGGGCCGGGCCCAGTTTGGTGGACGCTGGATCCCACACACTTTGCAGCCTCTCTTTAAGAAATAGCATCTGAACTTAAACATATAAGGGGGCTTCAGATGAGGCCTAGGCCAGGGAGGTATCCTAAGCCTCCTCCATAGCTTCTGCTCTTTACCCCTTCTCCCCATGGTGTCTGTATCAAGAAGATTCCAAAAAAGACCCTTCCAACCAGGCTGAGTAAACCCAGGATCCTGAGGCTCTCCGGGGCTCTCAGTGGCAGTGACCACCTCAGTTCCCAGCAGCACCCAAGCTCCTGTGGTGAGTTAGCAAGACTTTTAATGGCGTGAAAGCATAATCTCTCTCGGATGAGACTAGCTCCTTGGAACACGGTGAACACTTCATCTCCTTGCTTGGACATCCGGGTTGCCAGATTTAGCAAATAAAAATATTGAATGCCCAATTTAACTTGAACAGCAGATAAACAATGAGTAATAAAGTATGACCCAAATAGTACATGGGGCGATGAGACGGGAGGCCTTATTTTATCAGATAGTGTGTCTGTTCAGGATGAGGAAGCCCTGTGTGTTCAGGACCCTGAAAAGTCAAGCACAATGTCAGGGGAAAAAAAAATCGATGTTAGCAGTGGGGCTTCTGGCCCTTCTTTCCCAGGGTGGATGTGGCTACCCAAGCTCAGGGTGTGTTTTTTTCAGAAGTGTCCCTGCTCTGAGAAGTGGCTGGAGGCTCTATGATGTTCAGCAGAAGAATCACCAGTGCAGAAGAAGGAAGATAGTATAGTATAGCTGCCTCCAAAGCCAGGCAGTGACTGGATGACCAACTGCACCTGGAGTTAGACGGTCCAGTCAGGATCTGGAGTAGTGAGAACCTTACATCTCTCTGAGTCTCAGTTTTCCCACTGTCAGTTCTTATATTTTAGAGTGGTTTCACCACCAAATAGGAAAACATAAACAAAAAACATACATACAGGAGTCAGTAGTGACTATCCCTTTATCTTAGTTCATTCTCTATTGCTATAACAAAATATCCGAGACTGGGTAATTTATAAAGACTTGAAGTTTATTTGGCTTCTGGTTCTGGAGGCTGAGAAGCCCGAGAGCTTGGTGCTGGCATCTTCCTGGCATCTGGCGAGGCCTTCTTGCTGTATCCTGCAGTGGAGGGCATCACATGGTGAGACACAGCAAGCGTGCCAGGTTGAGCCTCTCTCCTTTCCTTATAAAGCCGTAATGCCGTCATGGGGACCCATCCTCATGACCTCATGTAACCCTATCACCTCCCAAAGGCCCCACCTCACCTCCAAATATCATCAGCAGAGAAATTTGGGGGTTAGGTTTCCAACACATGAACTCTGAGGACACATTCAAACCATCTCACCCTCTGTTAGGATTCTGTTGTCAGTCACTGAAAAAACAAAACAAAACAAACAAACAAACAAACGGCATTCTCTTGAACTATTGAGCCTGCTTTCCCCAAACAGGTAAATTCTCAGTGCACATGCTTGGTCCCCAGCAGGGCATGCCTCCCCGTAGCACCCCGTGGTCTGTGTCAACTGAGCCTGCATCCCTGCAGTAGGTGCTAGCCCATAGCCAGCTGGCCTGTTTTTTCCCAGGAGCCATCTTGGGGCCCCACCTTCCTCCTGTCTCCAGCAGCTGCAGTTTCTGTGGCCCCAGAAAGCAAGCTGTTCACACCCATTTTTCAGCTTCTGCGAGTCCTCTGCCCAGGCAGAGGCCACCAGCCCTGCCCTCCAGCACACCAGACATCCCGGGGGCCCTGCAAGTGACTACAGTGGATAGCACACAGCAGCATGGTACATTATGTCCTGAAGGAGCTCTGTAGCCACCTGTGAGCAGGTGTTGGCACACCTGTCTCTGCAGATACAGAAACTGAAACCCAGACAGAGGAAGAATACTTTATGAGTACCTACCAGTGCCAGCATTTTCTCATAGCTCATGCGTTATCTCATAGTCCAGAGCAGGCAGACATTTTTTATTGTTTCTGCTATTAATGTAATACATTCAAACACTAGATAAACATGATACTAAAAATATCTTCCTTCTCACATTTAGGAACTCTTACCCATCTCAGACTTCTTGGAGGTTCTCAACACATCTGGGCTATTGACATTTTGGGCCAGAGAATTCTTTCTCATCAGAGGCTGGCCTGTGCATGGTAGGATGTTTAGAACCATCCCTGGCCCCCGGCCCCTGGCCATCCATGGCTCCCCACCACCTTAGTGATAAGTGATAATCATAAACATCTCCAAAAATTGCCAAATGTCTCCAGGGGCTCAGGGGCGGGTGGTAAAATGACTCCTGCTTTAGAATTATCACTGTCAATAGTTTCTAGAGAATCTTTTTTTTTTTTTGTCTTAAAGGATATTTATAAGCACATGTGTATGCCCTAAAGAAAAAAAAATTGGAGAACTCCTGTGGGCACACAACAGGTAGGAGGCTACCCACACATCATGGCAGTGGCCTCGGGAGAAAGGAGCGTGTGGATACCTTGAGCCCACACTCACAGCCTCCAAGGCTGCAGGAGGTCGATGGCAAGGGTTTAAGCCCCCGGATGTGGCCCAGCCACGCAGCCCCAGCTGATGAGCACAGGAGGCTGGAAGCCTGCCCTCCACTCTCCCAGCCCTGCCATCTCAGTGCAGGAGCTGGGGTGTCCTCTGCTGCGGGCCAGCAACCCAGACAAGCTGGCTACTGGAGACTGCCCAATGTGTACTTTCTTCCTTCTGGGAAGCATACAGTTCTCTCTGCTCTTACGCACTAGTCCCTGCTGGCCAGGGCCCCGGGCGTGACCGCAGGGCATCACGATTACCATCTTGGGAGCCCACAGCTTGGATGGACACACTGGGATAAAGGCCCCCGTAGGTCTCACCCTCAGCAGTGAGTGCTACTTCAACTCCCCAGCCTGTTTCCTTGCTTGTCTCTGCCTCCTGGAGCTGCTGGGGAAACCAAGGACTGAGGGCTCCAGAGCACCTGGCTTTGTGTTTGGGGCACAGACAAGGGAGCGGCCCCTTCACCTAGCATTTGCCACCTAGTGTTTGTCTTTACAAGGCACCGGGAAGGAGGCGCCATTCTCACTTGACCATGAAGAACCTGACCTGAGGTCATCTGCCAACTTGCCAGTGGACCCACAGCCTTGAGACAGGCCCTGGTGGCCCTGGTGGGTCTGTTGTCAGTCCTCAGTGGAAGGAGTGTGTGGCTGGCTGTGGCACTGATGTCACGGGTCTGACATTGAGGTGTGCACCTTGGCTTCACAAATAAGTCTTGAGAATCTGAGCACACTGTCTGGCCCTCCATAGCCCCGGAGCTCAGCAGGACTGACCTCGCCAAGCTCGAGAACAGATTTTCCAGGCCACTCTCCCGTCTACGTCCACTCCAGTTCATCCCTCCGGGTCTCAGTTTCCTCATCTGGTAAATGGGGTGGAGGGGCACCTTGATTTCTCAAGGCTCCTCTTAGCAGTAGAGCCTCCCTGAGTGCTATAGTTTGGATCTTAAATGTCCCTAAAGGCCCATGTGTTGGAGGATAAAATAGTATGCCACTACGGGGGGGGGGGTGGAACCTTTATGAGGTGGGGCCAGTGGGAGGTTGTAGGTCATGGGTAGTGTGCCTTGAAGGGGAGTGTGATGCTCTGGTCTCTTCCTCTTTTTTGCTTCCTGGCCACCATGAAGTGATGATCTTCCTCTGTCACGTGCTCCCACCACAATGTGCTACTGCACCACAGGCCCTAAAGCAGCGGGGCAACTGATTCTGGTCAGAAGCCTCCAAAAATGTGAGCCCAAATAATCTTTTCCTCTTCTAGAGATGATTATCTCAGGGATTTTGTTATAGAAATGGAAAGCTGACTGACATAGCAATATTCTACCTTTAATGTCCCTGGGGGAAATCATCCCACGGTGACAGACACTTGGTGGCTCTTACAGATTGTATATCTCCTGTTTCAGGTACAGTACTTTTCATGCACTGTCTCATTTTATGTCTGACAAAAAGCCCATGAACAGGGTAGTATTGTCCCTATTTTACAGATGAGAAGACTGAGGTAAAGAGATGTTCAGTGATGTCGACGGTCAGTGCATGGCAGAGCCGGCCCATGAGCTCAGGTCCAGCTGGGTCCATAAACTGTGTTCCTTTACCCCTTCCTTACCTGACCCTGCAATTCATGGATTAGTTTTAAGAATTTTGTTTGTTTGTAAGCAAAACAGGTTTTGTCTGAATTACAGTTCAGTTTTAGTTTTTTTTATGAAAAAAAAAAAGTTATAACAACACAGCCACTGAGCACAAGCTTATGTTTTGTTTTTTTTTTTGGTTTGTTTGTTTTGTTTGCGTGTGTGTGTGTGTGTGTGTGTTACTGGGGATTGATCTCAATGGCATTCTACCTCCAAAATACACCCGTAGACCTGTTTTATTTCTATTTTGAAACAGGGTCTCACTAGGGTGATAAGAGTCTTACTGCTTGCTGAGGCTGTCCTCGAACCTGTGATGCTCTTGTCTCAGCCTTTCAAGTACTGGGATTACAAGAGTGTGCCATCACGCCCAGTAAGTTCATGGTATTTATAAGCAAGTTTTCCCTTTCCTTTTCCTTGGAAAGCCCCCAGACCATCATGAATATTTGCCTCAGCTTACACACACACATACACACACACATACACACACACACGCAGGCATGCACATGCACACATGGACTCACACACACACACAGGCAGATGCATTTCTTTGGCTCTGCTTTGAAATGGAGAAAGCGAGAACAGAGATATGGAGGACGCTTTTGGCTGAAGGTTAAGAGGAAGCTGAGATCTCGGAGAGGTTGCCCCTCCTGCTTTACTTAGGATGTTAAACCTGCCAGAAGGATGCTAGTTGTCAAGGAGCTTCCCAGAATGCACTGCAGGAGCAGAGGACAGAGGCAAATGGGAAAGCTGGGTGGACCTGAGCCTCTTTATTCTGCATGTGGGCTGTGGCGAGCTGGCATGATGGGGACAAGGTGCATGAGAAAATCCACTTTGTACAGTGGATAGCAGAAAAAAGAGGAGGAGGAGGAGGAGGAGGAGGAGGAAAGGGAGGAGGGCAGAGGAGACTCAAAGGCCTGGATTCAGGCTTGCCATCAGCTGTGTGACCTGAAGGAAGCTGCTTCTCTGGGCCCCAAACCACAGTCTTTAGGAATTGGTTGGACACTCTACTATCTCATTATTCCATTCAGGTCTGGCAAAGGTGACTTTGGCCAGTTAGACAGAGAATTCTGCTTCTGAGGAATGCACCCCACTCCGCAGTGATGGTGATGGATGAGGAACGCAGTTGGTATTCATTAAGTACTTAGCAGGAGTGGACCTCTGAGCACACTGTCCCCGTATGCTTATCTAATTGCCTCTCCTCATACACACAAGTGCTGGGTACTTTTATTATCCCCATACCAAAGAGGAGAGGATTGAGACTCAAGTTCCAAAGCTAAAAACCTGGCAGCTCTAGGGTTCAAACCAATCTGCTTATGTCCATGATCCCCTTCTTAAGTGAAGATTCAGGTACAGTAAGGGGGCTGGGTCTAGAATGGACTGTATCAGGAACAGTGGACAGGCCCCCACTGGGGTCACCAGGAAGTTCAGGTCTGATCCCCTGGCCCAGACAGGTGGGTAGAGTGTGACCAGGTTTGCTGGAGAGGTCCCAGCGTGTGCCACTCCCTGGGCCAGAAACAGAGCTCTCCTGGGATGAGGGTGCCTGCAAAACAGTGGGGACTGGTTCAGGCTCTCTGCTTTTACTCTCGCAGGTTAAGTGGCTTCTGGCCCTTGTTAATGGTGCCATCTCAGATGAGTGCCAGGGAAGCTGCCAGCTATTGGGGGGCACTTTGAGGGAGGGGAAATGACAGGTGATCGCAGTGAACCTCCTCCTCCTTGACTGAACCCACCACCTGCTCCAGGTTGATCTGGCCAAAGTTTCATGGAGGAGGACTCCCAGGCTCTGGTTCCTTTTGCTTCTGTATATTCATTACTTGCAAGCCCAAACTGCAGCCTGCCTGAGAATCCCAGGCCACACTCCCAGGAGCTAATGGGTTGTCACCATCGAGAACCCCACGGTCTGCATTTATGGCTTTGGCACTGTTTTACAGGAATTATTTTGCCACCTTCCCTGCTCCCCACCCCCCACCCCCCAAAATCTTGCTTAGAGCAACTTGTAGAGATGTGGCTTATCAAAATTGTGCTTGGGCTTCAGCTCTGGAGAAGGAAGTAACTGAAACTTTATATATCAGGCACTGGTTACTTAAACATCTGTTTGAAGAGGTGCATGGTATGGCAAAAAGAATCTTTTCATCAAACAGGTGAGCTTTGAGTCCCAGAGCTGCCCTTTTACGATGTCATAATAATAGCTTATGATGTGCCAAAGTACCCAACAAGTCTGTGAGTAAGATGTTATTATTATCATCTCCATTATCTCCATTGTTCATAGGTGGAAACTGAGGCATACAGCAGCTGAGTATCTTGCCCAAGGTCTTGTGCATTGCAAAATGCAATTTTCTAAAATGAGGAATAATAATTCCCAATCTGCTAGGTACTTAGGAAGATTAGATGCTGTAAGGAAAGAGTGCTTAGCACATGGAATGTCCTCCCCTCCCCCTCCCCTCTCCTTCCCTTCCTGACCGCCATGAAGTGAACATCCTCCTCTGCCATGCATTCCTGCCACCAGGATGCTCTGCTAGACCTCTGCCCAAAGCAACCATGAGACCATGGACTCTCCAACTCTGAGTCCAAATAGACTCTACCTCTTTTTAAGTCATTTATCTAGGATATTGTCACAGCAATGGAATGCTGACAAACACGAAGAGAAAACACATCTCCCGGTGCATCCCGATGCATAAGGAGCATGCAGCATAGATCCAAACGTGACCTCAGCCTAGAACCAAGCCAAGCGCTGTCCATCCCACGGGGGCATGATTTATCCTCAGATGCATGCCCAAGACATAGAAATGCTTATTAGCCTAAGCCACTGAGTTTTGTGGTTGTTACTCAGAATTAATGCAGTAATAGCTGATTCCCACGGGAGGCTCCCCAGCACCCCCAGCCTGCATTCCCCTGCCTCCCCAGCCAGCAGGGAGACCACAACCCATGCTGGGTCAGCAAGCACATCTGTGCTGGTGACTCTCCATTTCCCATCCCTCCTTATCTACCTCTGCCCAACCCTGGCCTGCTCCAAGCCCTGGGACCCTTCCTGGGCAGCAGCCCACCGCTGGCAATACTGTTTCCTTTCCTGGCCCCTCAGGCCAGCATGAAGCAAGAGCTTCTCCCTGTGACTAGTACCAGGTGTCTTAACACCCCCTGGGCTCCCTTGATCTTCTGCGAATTTATACCCAGAATCCCTGCTGCGTGTACCATTTCCAATTTAGACTCTGCCTGGCTCAGATGGGGGACAAAGCGCCACCCCCCAAATGACGAAGTGGGGTCATGCCCTTACCAGCCTGTTGTAAGAGACAAATAAGATGATGGTCGGCCAGTGGCCAGCCTTACCCTGGGGTTGCAGCGCAGATTTGTTCTCTGGGCTTATCTTGCTATTGCTGATATCTAATGCAAGGACAGACGCACATGAAAGCATTAATAAATATTTGTACATTGAAAAGCTCTATGGTAGTTTTTTTTTTTTTTTTTCCCCTCTGACCTTTCGATTATTTTTCCTCTTGAAATAGCAGAATGAGACACGTCGTACCATGGTGACAGTCTCTATAGAAATCCATAGCTTGCTCTCAGCACACCCACAGATGCAGTGGGAGGGTGGCATAGATTTGGACCAATCGAGAGAAGGCATATTTAGCCTTGTCCTGGTTACAGAGAACATTTCCCCCCCTTTGGAATGGACCTTCCTGTCCCCAATTCAGCATCACCCACTGCTCTCCTAATGTGGGTTAATTTTCCATTGGCTCCTAGAAAGAGTGTATTTCCAGTTTCTCCTGAGATAGACAGGAGTTTCAAACCAGATAAAGTGAGCTTCGGTGGATAATATCCACAGCCTGCCAAGGAGTCAGGCTGTTCCAAATGCAATTCTGCGGGGGTGGGGATGTGCTTGCTTGGAAATGGTAATGCTTTCAGATGCTCTAATCTGAGGTTAGAAATAGACCTGTGGCCACCAGAAATCCCTGCTGTTTGGGCCCTGCCTTTGTAAGGCTTGCCTGGTAAAGCCCGCAGATGTGTTAGCTTGGAAGTAGAGGTCCTTTGGTGAAGCCAGCCGGGGTCTCTGTCCCTTTAAGAGGGCCCTTGAAGAGGGGCAGTCAGAGACTCGCAGGGCTGAGACCAGATGGCTAGTAAACAGGATGGCAGGGGCTGAGGAGAGGGCAGCCAGCTGGGCCACCTGCTTCATCACCGTGCAGCCGGAGACTGTGGCTGGTGGATGCAGGTGGACCATCTGGGGGAGGGATGAGCATGAGGGCCCTCTCGGTGACCCAGTGTCCCAACCTGAACCGAAACTCATAGTTCCAGACCCAGGAGGCAGGAAGAGCATGGGCTATGGATTCAGATAGGTCTCGGTCCCATCCGAGCCATGTCTCCCCAGACAGCGGCACCGTCTCTCCAAGCTTCCATTTCCTCATCTGTGAAATGGGAGGCTAGTCCCATCTCACGAATTCACAGAGAGGCGAGAGCAGGTGACTGGGGTTGAGTACAGTGCAGCAGGTGAAGCGGGTTTAATCTCCCTCCCTCTGGACAGCACACACTCAGCATTGTTTTAACCGAGAGGAGTACAGGGCAAATCTTTTTCTGAGAGTCTAGGGTTCTGGCAATCTAAAAATGAAATTCTCAAAACCTGCTTAAATATCTACTAAGAATGCGAGTATATCAGTCAGGACTAATATCAATTACCTGTAACAGAAACCCCAGATAACCATGCTTTACACAAGATAAGGGTGTGCTTTTCTTTCATATAGCAGAAGTCTGGATGCAACTAGTCCAGGGCTGGCATGGTGGCTCCCTGGCTTCTGTCTTTGTGTTCTGCTATCCTTAGAGCCAGGCTTTCATCATGAAGGCCATCAGATGGCCAAAAAATGCTGCCGCAGCCCCAGCCATCATGTCCACATTCCAGGCCCCTTGAGGATGTACAAAATACTCTACATTCAGCAAACTCGATAGTTTGTCCTCACAGGCTGGTCTGTCCCTCCCAACCCCCTTGCTCACCTGCCATTTCGAGGTTAGCAAATCCAACAACAGTTCATATCCAACTTTAGATGATACCTACATTTTGTAAATCAGAAAGGTTCAGAGTCCGGAGCTCAGATGGGTTACATGTGGGCACCATGCTGAGGACCTCGTGGAATGCTCTAAAGCCCTCTGGATAATAACTGAAATCTAAAATAGTTGCACCATCTCACACCTGCCTACTTTATCAGCTGTATCGGTGGTCTGTTGCTGGGTAACAAATTACCCCAAAACTTGGTGGCTTAACAAACAACCCAGGCCTTATTACCTCCCAGTTTCCATGGGTCAGGAATCTGGTGTGGCTTAGCTGGGTCCCCTGCTCAACGCTTCCCAGGGCTGCCTTCAAGAGATCAACTGGGCCGAATAAACTCAAGGTAAACAGAGGGTAGATCCGCTTCCAGGCTTGCTCTTGTGGTCGTGGGCAGGACCCAGCACCTCCCTGGACAAGGATCCCTTGGACCTACCACAGGGTGTCTCCATGGGGCAGCTCACAGTGGGGCAGCTCCCCTCACCTGGCCAAGGTGAGAGGCTAGAGAGAGCGAGTGAGCAAGGAGGAGGTCAGAAGTGGCTGCCATTAGTACTATGTTTTATTCACCAGAAGTGAGCTACGAGGTCCAGCCTGAACTCATGGGAAGAGATGGCTTGTGGCTTGAAAGCCAGGAGATGGGGTCTATGTGGGGGCCTTGGAGAAGCATGGGGTCGAGATCTTTCAGCAGTTTCTGCAATCTTCAAACAGAAAGGCTTTGGATTTAGCATGGATTCTTGATGTGTCATGCTGGGCTGACTCAGGAGTCCAAGTGGGAGAAAGACACTGACCCTTGCCTCGGACAAGACTCCGGTTCAGGCTCCATGTGCTTTTCTGGCAACTTGCTCTTCTCATCGGTGTGCAGTTTGCTTGCTGAGGGCATGCTTTTCAGACCATGAACTCAGGGGTGGGATACACAGGGATTTCTCTCTGAGCACGGACTGAGCGCTGTCCCTGCGCCAGGCCTCCGCCCTGCCTACGTAGGCAGCCACTCGGTCTCAGATGATCTGCCGCCCCTTTGGCAGAGATTGCATCTATGCTTGGTGCGCAGAGATGATGGGAGGGTGGCCACCTGGTCTTGGATGTCACCTGCTCATAACACTTATCATATTGCACCATTGGTCAATGCAGGTGACATGGAGCTGTCCCCGGCTCCTGTCAGGTGACTCTGCTACCTCGGTGGCATTCCGAGGTTCGCCTGAATCATTCTGCTAACTCTTGTGCCTCACATGACCCGTGAGGTGCCAAAGCCCTGGGTTCCCTGGCACGCCAGGTGGCTGCTTCTGCTTTCTTAGTGCTTCCTGTGTGCCTGGAGGCCCCTCTTGCCTTCTGCTCTGAAGTCCCGCAGTCTGTGTCTTGGCGGCTTTCCTTTGTCCACACTTGGTCCAGGAAGTGGAGCACACAGGTGTCTTACCCAAGCACACTACATTCTCGAGTCACTACCCTCTCTCCTCGTCAGCCGTTCTCTGGTCTGTGGGGAAGAGTCTTTGGTCATGGAGTTTTCCATGATCTCTGCCTCCCCAGAACCTTATCTTTGGAAGCTCAAAAGCCAGTGAAGACCCTCTTCTTCCCCTCCCTGCTGTCACATGGAACACTCTCACTGATGTAAAGGGGGAGCCAAGCAGGAACGTCAAAGGCCAGGGGCGTCCTCGGCACCCTCAATCCCCCTCGCCCGCCCCTCACGTTCATTCCACCTGCATTCATCAAATGTCACAGGCCGTCACTGTCCTGGGAGCGAAGGATAACAAAACTGAAAGACCCAGAGCCATTCCTCCTGGGGAGGAGGAGGATGGGCTCGCAGACAGACCCACCTGCACAGCACAATCAGGGCTGGGGATGGGGGAGCCCGAAGGAGGCCGCCTGCCATCCTGCTGATCATGGCAACCAGAGCTGGCTCTCGGGTGGGCAGGAGTGGGTGAGCAAGCAGAGGGCAGCCCCGCACACAGTGGAGCCCGTCTAGAGCGGCGGGAGTGTGGACGCTGGCTTCTGAGTGGCCACCGGTGGGTCTGGGTGAAGGCAGCCCAGGCCGTGTCCCCAGGCCTAGCTGCAGA
>PVLC010030897.1:5386-19248 GCA_004027655.1 Graphiurus murinus
CTGGGGATTGAACTCAGGGGCATTCTACCTCCGAGCTATACCCCCAGCCCTATTTTTTGTTCTTTATTTTGAAACCGAGTTTCACTAAGTTGCGGAGGGCCTCACTAGGTAGCTGAGGCTGGCCTTGAACCCAGATCCTCCGATATCAGCCTCCAGAATGCTGGAATTACAAGCGTGCACCACCACGCCCAGCTTAGTTGACAACTTTTTTTTTTTTTTTTTTTTTTTTTTTTGCGGTACTGGGGATTGAACTCAGGGGCATTCTACCTCCGAGCTATACCTCCAGCCCTATTTATTACTTTATTTTGAAACCGGGTCTCACTAAGTTGCGGAGTGCCTCACTAGGTAGCTGAGGCTGGCCGCGAACCCAGATCCTCCGGTGAATGCTGGGATTACAAGCGTGCGCCACCACGCCCGGCTAGTTGACAACTTTTAAACTAACAATTTTTCCCATTTTTCTACTTGAAAAGAGTACTGGGGCAAGCTGTATGTCTTGGGTTGTTTTGTTGTTGTTTTGATTTAGGGGGGTTGGTACTGGAGATTGAACCCAGGGTCATTATACCTCTGAGCTACAACCTTAGTTCTTTTGTTAATTTTTTATTTTCTTATTTTTATTTTTTGTGGTACTGGGGCATGAACCCAGAGGCATTCTGCCTCCAAGCTATACCCCCAGTCCTATTTTGTATTTGAAAACAAAATAGGACTCACTAAGTTGTGGAGGGTCTCAAGAGGTTGCTGAGGCTGGTTGCAAATCTGTGATCCTCTTTTCTCAGCCTCCTAAATACTGGGATTACAGGTGTGTGCCACAATGCCTGACTTAATTTTTCTTTTTTCTTTTGATTCTTTCTTTTTCTTTCCTTCTTTTTTTTTTTTTTTTCCAGTACTAAGGTTTGATTTGAACCCAAGGGCATTCTACCTCCAAGCTATATCCCCAGCCCCATTTTTTATTCTTGAAACAGGGTCTCACTAAGTCTCGGCTGGCCTCACTAAGTAGCTGAGGCTAGCTGCAAACCCGGATACTCTGGTCTCAGCCTCCCAAGTACTAGGATTACGAGCATGTGCCACCACGTCTGGCTGGATGTTTTAGTTGGGTTTTTATTTTTTGTGTTTGTTTGTTTGTTTGTTTGTTTGTTTGTTGTTTGTTATACTGGACAGTATCAAGTTCTGGCAAAGATGTAAGGTGATAAGACTGTCAGTGATCATGGGAGTGTAAATTGGAACATCTTGGAAGATAGCTTGGAATTATCTTGGTAATTTAAACATGTTTCATTATGACTCAGAAATTCCACTCTTAGAGCAACTCTTGTAAATGTGCACCAAGAGACTTGTTTAAGAATGTTCAGAGCATGATAGTGCACACTTTGTAATCCCAGTACTTCGGAGGCTGAGACAGGAGGATCCAGGTTCACAGCCAGCCTCAGCTACTTAGTGAGGCCCTCCACAACTTAGTGAGACCCTGATTCAAAATAAAAGAAAAAAAAAATAGGGCTGGGGGTATAGCTCGGAGGTAGAATGCCCCTGGGTTCAATCCCCAGTACTGCAAAAAAAAAAAAATGTTTGTGAAAGTACATCATATGCATTAGGGTGTTCCCCCCACCCTCATCATCTTCAGGTAAGTCAACTTCTTTACTCATCTAAGGTTTCTCCTTTATCTGAGTCCCTCTTATGTCCCACTTTCTCCCTAGCTTCCGCATATTAGGGAGAGCATATGAGTTTTTACTTTTTGTGACTGACTAATCTCACTTAGCATAATATTTTCCAAAGCATCAATAAAAAAATTAAAAAAAGAAAACAAGGATCCGGGTTCACAGCCAGCCTCAGCTACTTAGTGAGGCCCTCTGCTGCTTAGTGAGACTCTGTTTCAAAATAAAGAATAAAAAAATAGGAGTGGGGGTGTAGCTCGGCAGTAGAATGCCCCTGCATGCTTGTAATCCCAGTATTTGGGAAGTTGAGACTGGAGGACCCGGATTCACTGCCAGCCTCAGCTGCTTAGTGAGGCCCTCCACAACTTAGTGAGACCCTGTTTCAAAATAAAGAATAAAAAAATAGGGCTGGGACCATAGGTTGGAGGCAGAATGCCCCGAGGTTCCATCCCCAGTACCTCAAAAAAAAAAAATTTAGATGAGTCAAGAAGGTGATCTAACTGAAAGTGATGGGGGGGGGGGCGGACATCCTAATGCACATGATACACATTCAATTCATAAATATATCAAAGTCAATCACTAAACCGAACATGAGAAGGGAGGAGGAGGGAGGAAATGGTATGGGAATTGGGGAAGGGTTAACTGAGACCTGTGTGCATGTATGCCTCTACCAGCTTGTACCCCACAAAGATGTATGATTACAATGCACCAATTAAAAAAGAGAGAGAGAGAAAAAAAAAAAAAAGAGTAAAAAATCAGGTTGGGGGTATAGCTTGGAGGTAGAATGCCCCTGGATTCAATCCCCAGGACCAAAATAAATAAATAAATAGGACTGGGGGGTTAGCTCAGAGGTAGAACATCCCTAAGTTCCCCAGTCCCAAATAAAGGGGGAAAAAATTAAAAGAGGATGGGCGTGGTAGTGCACGTCTGTAATCCCAGTACCTGGGAAGCTGAGGCAGAAGGATCACAGGTTTGAGGCCAGCTACAGCAACACAGTGAGATCCTCAGCAACTCAGCAAGACCCTGTTTTACTTGTTTGTTTGTATTTTTGTGGCACTGGAGATTGAACTCAGGGGCATTCTACCTCTGAGCTACACCCCCAGCTCTATTTTATTTTTATTTCAAAACAGAGTCTCACTAGGTTAAGGAGAGTCTCAATATTTCCTGAGGCTGTCCATGAACCTGCAATCCTCCTGCCTCGGCCTACACACACACACACACACACACACACACACACACACACACACACACATCTATGCTATATGGTCCCTTTCACAAAAAGTTCTACAAAATCAAGCCAGTCTATAGAAGGCCACTGACTGCCTGGGAATGGAGTTTAGAGGCAGGATTAGTGATGGATATATTCATCATCTTGCTGTGGTGATTTTCATGACTATATACATACAACAGTGTATGTGTGTGTGTGTGTGTGTGTGTGTGTGTGTGTGTGTGTGTGTGGTACTGGGGATGGAACCCAGGGGTATTCTACTTCTGAGCTATACTCCCAACCCTATTTTATTCTTTATTTTGAAACAGGGTCTCACTAAGTTGCAGAGAGTAAGCAACTAACTGTGTTGCTGATGCTGGCTACAAACCTGTGATCCTCCTGTCTCAGCCTCCTAAGTACTGGGATTACAAGTGTGTGCCATTACACCCGGCTCAAATAGTACACTTTAAAAATGTGCAGTTTACTGGGTTCAATCTCCAGTACCGAAAAAAAAAACAGTGCAGTTTAGCCAGTACCACACACAAAAAAGTGGTTTATTAAATGTTAATTATAGCTAGGCGTGGTGGCGCATGCTTGTAATCCCAGCATTCGGGAGGCTGAGACCGGAGGATCCGGGTTCGTGGCCAGCCTCAGCTACCTAGTGAGGCACTCCGAAACTTAGTGAGAATCGGTTTCAAAATAAAGAATAAAAAATAGGACTGGGGGTATAGCTCGGAGGTAGAATGCCCCTGAGTTCAATCCCCAGTACCGCAAAAAATAAATAAATAAATAAATAAATAAATAAATAAATAAATGTTAATTATACTTTAATAAAGCTGTTTAATCAGCAACAACAACAAAACCATAAGCATCTAGGCCCTATCCCAAGAGATGAAATTTCATGTACTCAGAATGGAGTCCAAGCATCAATACTCTGTAAAGAACCCTGGGTAGCTATAATGTGAGCCCTGGCTGAGAACCGATGCATGAGTGCATTCTGCCTGTTCCTCTCTCAAACCACCAACAGGATTAGGAAAAATTTAAGAGTAAATAAAGAGTAAGGCCCTCTGCAATTTAGTGAGACCCTGTTTCTAAATAAATAAAGCCAGGCATGGTGGCCCATGCCTGTAATCCCAGTACCTGAGAGGCTGAGACAGGAGGATCACAGGTTCAAGGACAGTCTCAGCAAGTGGTGAGACTCTCATCAACCTAGTGAGACCTTGTTTCAAAATAAAAAAATAAAATAAGAGCTGGGAGTGGTAGTGCATGCTTGTAATCCCAGTACTTGGGAGGCTGAGACAAGAGGATCACAGGTTCACAGCCAGCCTCAGCTACTTAGTGAGGCACTCTGCAACTTAGTGAGATGCTGTTTCAAAATAAAGAATAAATAATAGGGCTGGGGTATACCTTGGAGGTAGAATACCCCTGGGTTCAATCCCCAATACCAAAAAAAAAAAAATCCGGCTGGGGGTGGAGCTCAGAGGTAGAATGCCCTGGGTTCAATCCCCACTACCACAAAATACATATATATACACCTACATGAATGAATGAATGAATGAATGAATGAATGAGAGTAAGTAGGAGTGGGCATGATGACACATTCCTGAAATCCTCATACTCGGGAGGCTGAGACAGGGGCATTTCAGGTTCAAGGCTAGCACATGGTAATTTAGCAAGACTCTGTTTCAAAATAAAAAAGCAAAAGGGCTGGAGATGTAGCTCAGAGACTGGGTTCAATCCCCCGTGCCAAAAAAATAAATAATGAGGAGGAGAATACAAGGAGTCCAAGAAGAAGAACTGCTGTGATGATACTGCAGATGATAATGAAGCCCAGTTTGGCTTAAGAGACAGTGGCAACGACAAAGAACAACTGACTCCGCTAGGTGGCATCTGGACACTTCTCTTTGGTGTCATTTCCAGGAGACTTGGAGATTTGGGTGCTGTCTGACATGTTGTTTGAGGGTGCACTTAGCAGAGCTTGCTGTTCCTTTGGTAGAGGAAAACATGCAGATTTCTTGGAAGAGAAAAACACCAGCCACTGGAGAAGATCAGAGCAGGGCCCATGTACACCCTTAACCATACTTTACAGGCAGAAGAAATTAGATCATCCTAATATCAGTGTTATTGCAGGTTCTGGAGTCCAAAGAGCAGAGCTATTAGCTGGGCACGGTGGCACATGCCTATAAACCCTACTACTCTGGAGGCTGAGAAAGAAGGATCAAGGTTCTCAGCAAGTCTCAGCCACTTAGGGAAACACTCAGCAATTTAGTGAGACCCTGTTTCAACAGAAAAGAAAATAGAGCTGGGAGTGTATCTTGCAGATAAAAATGCCCCTGGGCTCAATAAATACACACACACACACACACACACACACACACACACACACACACACACACGAGCAAAGCTATTATTCAGAGACTAACTCCTGAAGAATAAATTAATAAAGTTCACAAGGAGACCAAATGCCTGAAGTTGCAGCACTGAGCAGAAATCACTGCATCCAGGGGTCCAGCCCCTCTTGTCTCCTTCTGTTAAGGAATGCTCCTTATCTTTTACAAGGCCACACTGGCCTTCAGCCAGTTAGTCAAAGGACCCCATGACAAAAGACTACAAACCAGATCCCCTGTGTTTCTTTTATACTGGGAGGGGGCACTACCAGGGATTCAACCCAGAAGCATTTTATCTTTGAGCTATGACCCCAGCCCTTTTCTTTCTTTTTTTTTTTTTCTATTGAAACATGGTCTCCCTAAATGCCGAGGCTGGCCTCGAACCTGCAATCCTCCTGTCAAGCCTCCCAAGTACTGGTATTACACACGAGCTCCACCCTGCCCATCTCAGACACCCTGTTATTATGGCTCAAGTCCTCCTTCCCAGGACTGTGGCCTTCTGCTTTTCATAGCCATTGTCCCCCCTGCAGGTCTCCCTCCCATTTTTCATCCCCGTTGCCATCATCTGGCCTCTGCAGTGCTGACCCCTAAGCAGAGCCAGAATCATTTTCCCAGGTGATTAAAAAACCCTGAAGGGCTACACACTTAGGTGGCCACATTTGGAGGAGGAGGATAGTCTTCCTCTCTATGATTTACTGTCACAACAGAGTATCTCGGAACACAAAGGGAATTCCCAAAGAAGAGGATCAACAACTGCTGAAAAATAATGCCCTCACCAGCACTTTTAAAATTCTCCCCAGAATCCACTAATGCATCTGCTCTGTCAGCTTAGAGAGTCTGAGCTCCCCAGGTCCCAATAACCTGTGTCACAGGCTTGCTCAGACTGCCAGCCATGCCTCTGTGAGAAAAGCATGAAAGAAGAGGAGATAATGGGATCCTGTCAAACTGAATGCCAGTGCGGTTTTCTTTTATCTGTTTATATGTATATATGAGAAATTCCAAGCAGGACTTCTTTAAAAGATTCTGCTGCTAGCTGGGTGTGGTGGCATATGCTTCTAATCCCAGTACTTGGGAGGCTGAGACTGGAGGATCCGAGTTCACAACCAGACTCAGCTACTTAGTGAGGCCCTCTGCAACTTAGTGAGACCCTGTTTCAAAATAAAGAATAAAAAATAGGATTGGGGATGTAGCTCGGAGGTAGAATGCCTCTGGGTTCAATTCCCAGTACAGCAAAAAAAAAAAAAAAAAAAAAAAAAAAAAGAGAGATTCTGCTGCTAAACAGTTTGCAGAGCACCTTCATTCCTACATCTGCCTGGGAGGCCCTCCTTTTTACAACCCCAAGCCAGTGTTGCAGATTTGGTCACCCAGTTTTCAAATCTTTTCAGAGAATGAGCTAACTTCCTTCCTTGGAACACCACCTCCAGACTTGGAGAGCAAAAAGGCTATCCCTCTTTGCTCAAGGTAGAGCCAAGGACCCAATAATTAGTTGAGCATCTAATTCTCTCAGATGCTCAAGACACTGGTCCCAAGAGAGCTCTTCTGGCTTGCCTTCTAGAGATCTGGTTCCCATCATATCCTGAGTCCCTTTGCTACTTTCCCGTTCACACCTGGATCAGTCTCTCAACAGTGATGTTGCAGCTCCTCTTTCCACCCTTTCTTCTTCTTCTTCTTCTTCTTCTTCTTCTTCTTCTTCTTCTTCTTCTTTCTTTTCTTTTCTTTTCTTTTCTTTTTTTTTTCCTGGGGGGGAGGGGAGTCGAACTCAACTCCACTCAACTTCAACTTTTTTTTTTTTTTTGCTGCACTAGAGATTGAACCCAGGGGCATTCTGCCTCGGAGTTAAACCCCCATCCCTATTTTTAATTCTTTTTTTTTTTTTTTTTCAGTACTGGGGATTGAACTCAGTGGCATTCTACCTCCGAGCTACACCCCCAGCACTATTTTTTATTCTTTATTTTGAAACAGGGTCTCACTAAGTAGTGGAGTGCCTCACTAGGTAGCTGAGGCTGGCCGAGAACCCTCAATCCTTCTATCTCAGCCTCCTAAGTACTGGGATTACAAGCGTGCACCACCACGCCTGGCTTACCCCTTTTCAAATTTATTTATTTATACATACATACATACATACACACATACTTGGGATTGAACCTAGGGGCATTCTATCTCCAAGATATACCCTCTAACCCTTTTATTTTTTGTTTTGAAACAGGGTCTCTCTAGGTTGCTGAGAGTCTTGCTACATTGCTGAGGATACCCTCAAATCTGGAATCCTCCTGTCTCATTCTTTCAAGTACTGAGATTACAGGCATGCGCCACTGAGCCCAGCTGTATACATTCTCTTAAGACATTATTTTTGAGATTCACCTATATTGTCACAAGTAGCTACAATTTACTGTTGTAATACTTTATATTATTCCATTGTGTAATATGCCAGGTTTGTTTGTTTTTTTTAATCCATTCTATTCTTGATGACATTTGAGCTGTTATCAGTGATTTCTATTATGAACAGTGCTCTGAATATTCTTTTTTTTTTTTTTTTTTTTTTTTTTGTACTGGGGATTGAACCCAGAGGCATTCTACCTCTGAGCTACACCCCCAGTCCTATTTTTTATTCTTTATTTTGAAACAGGGTCTCACTAAGTAGCTGAGGCTGTCCAGGAACCTGGATCCTCCGGTCTCAGCCTCCCAAATGTTGGGATTACAAGCATGCACCACCACACCTGGCTGGCTCTGAACATTCTTATACAAGTCTCTTGGTGCACATTTACAAGAGTTTTCTAGGAGTGGAATTTCTGAGTCATAGTGAAACATGTTTAAATTACCAAGATAATTCCAAGCTATCTTCCAAAGCGGATGTTCCAATTTACACTCCTATGATCACTGACAGTCTTGTCACCCTACATCTTTGCCAGAACTTGATACTGTCCAACTAACTAGTTTTTATCAGTTTGGATGAGGTAAATAGTATTTTCTTGTAGTTTTGTTGGTAAGATTGCCAAAGAGGCTGAGAATATTTTCATATATCATTGGCCATTAGTCCTTCCTTTTCTTGAAATGCCTATTCTGGGCTCTTTGGTGAAGGGTAAGAGGCAGTGACTTCCGAGGCCAACCCCAAGGACAGAAGTCCAGCCTAGAGGTTGTTTCTCAGGTTTTCCAAAGAAGCAATGGCCTCATGGCCACCTGTGTCCCATCTTACTCAGTGACCTTCTATAAAAATGTCTGTCAGATAGTCTCTGTGTGCATGTATGTGTTTGAACTGGAGGGGCATTCTATCTCCAAGCTACACCTCAGAGCTTTTTATTATTATATATTTATTTGTTTATTTCTTTTTGTGGTAGTAGGGATTGAACTCAGGGGCATTTTACCTCCAAGCTACACCCCCAGACCTATTTTATTTAATTAATTTATTTATTTTTCGGTACTGAGGATTGAACCCAGGGGCATTCCACCTCAGAGCTACACCCTCAGTCCTATTTTTTATTTGGAAACAGGGTCTCACTAAGTTGCAAGAGCCTCACTAAGTAGCTGAGGCTGGCTGCGAACCCGGATCCTCCAGTCTCATCCTCCCAAGTACTGTATTACAAACGTGTGCCACCACGCCCGGCTTTATTTTTGAAACAGGGTCTCGCTAGGTTGAAGGGAATCTCATTACTTGCTGAGGCTGTCATTGAACCTGCGATCCTCCTGTCCCAGGCTCCCAAGTGCTAGGATTACAGGCGTGAAGCAGGGTTCCACTAGGTTTCGGAGAATATTACTGTATTGCTGAGGCTGTCCTCAAACCTGCGATCCTCCTGCCGGGAGGTCTCTCTTAAAACCAGTCTTTACTGCCGGGCGAGGTAGCGCACGTTTATAATCCCAGTACTCGGGAGGCTGAGGACAGGAGGATCGCAGGTTCAAAGCCAGCCTTGGCAATTTAGCAAGACTCTTAGCAACCCAATGAGACCCTGTTTCCAAATAAATAAAATTGTGTTGGGGGTGTAGCTTGGAGGTAGAATGCCTCTGGGTTCAATCCTCAGTACCACAAAAACAATCTACCACAGTCTAGTTAAGTAGCAGATTCTGAAGCTCAGGTTCAGGGCATGCTTCGTGTTCCGCAATCCAGTCAAGTCTGCAGGCGGCTCATACCGAAAATGCTATTTAGGACTCTCCACCGGACACCCCCAGAACTTCACAAATTCTGTCGTTAGTTCATGTTAGTTCATTCTAGGTTACCAGCACCTCAGCCCTCATCACTGGATCCACAAGCACTGAGTCACTGGGTAGAGACCAACCCCGAGAAAGGCGAGGAGGCCCCACCCTCAGCCGGGAAGGGGGCGGTGACGCGCAAGCAAGAGGCTCCGCCCACACCTCGCCTCCCTGTAGTCTGTGCGGCTCACCACTTGCTTCGGCTCCGCCCAGAGGTACAACGCTACACCCAGGTCGCAAGAGAGGCGCGTCACGTGAGCACGCCGAGCGGAAAGGGGCGGGGTTGAGCGGCCCGACGCCTCCCGGTCGCTTAGCAACGGCCTGGCGCGGTTCAATGGAGGAGGCTCGCCGGTCCTTCGCAGCGGTAGTCAGCAGGGAGCGTCAAGCCAGGGACTATCTGGAAAAACACCGGATCATGGACCTTCTGAGCCACCTCACTAGCGTCCTTCTCTTTGTCCGACCAGGTAAAAGTCTTGTCCATGCTTGAGCTTTCTGTTGCATCGGCCTCCTCACGCGTCTGACACAGTCGGCAAAAGTTGTCGGTGCTGCCGCGAGTTCCCAGAGCCCGCACCTCCCGCGCGGATACCCGCTCCTCCACGTTTACACGCTGTCCTCAGCCTCCTCGAGCTCTGCTGCTGCTCACTAACTTTCTGGCCTTCAACTGAAGTAATATTATTATTATTATTGTGTTACTGGAGATCGAATCCAGGCGCATTCTACCTCCAAGCTACACCCCCAGTCCTATTTTATTTTTTTTGTTTGTTTGTTTGTTTTTGCGGTACTGGGGATTGAACTCAGGGGCATTCTACCTCCGGGCTACACCCCCAGCCCTATTTTTTTATTCTATAGTTTGAGACCAGGTCTCGCTAAGTTGCGGAGTGCCTCACTAGGTAGCTGAGGCTGGCCACGAACCCGGATCCTCCGGTCTCAGCCTCCCGAATGCTGGGATTACAAGCGTGCGCCACCACGCCCAGCTCCCCCAGTCCTATTTTAAAAAACAAACAAAAACAAACAAACAAACAAAAAAACAAAGTCTCACTACTTGCTGAGGCTGTCCTCGAACCTGTGATCTCCTGTCTCAGCCTCCCTTGTACTGGGACTACAAGCGTGCGCCACCACGCCCGGCTCAATTGAAGTAATTTGAGCCTCACTAAGTAGCTGAGGCTGGCCGCGAACCCGTATCCTCTGGTCTCAGCCTCCCAAATCCTGGGATTACAAGCGTGCATCGCCACGCCCAGCTTGAAGTAATTATTGAACGATCTTTTGTGCCAGCCGTTAGTCAGATGCTACAGATTTAGGTTTGTGGCTTCTTCGTGAGCGTGGGGGAGAGACTTCTAGCTCCATCTCTTAGAAACTGTGATTTAGAGCAGTTTCAGAAATGGGGACGTAAAGAAGACTTGATAATATATCAATCATCCAGGTGCAGTGGCTCAGGCCTGTAATTCCAGTACTTGGGATGCTGAAACTCAGCAATCCCCAGTACCAAAATATATACATATACTAATGAAACATGATCTCTGTGATTTTCTTTGAAATAATACAGGAAGAGGGGGAAGAGGTTAGATGAAACAAGATTGGCCACAAATTGTACAAACTGGAATTGGTGGTGGGTTTGTTGTATTTTTCTACTTTTATACATGTATTTAATTCTCAACAATAAATACCACTCAGTGGCACACGACTGTAATCCTAGTACTTGGGAGGCAGAGATAGGAAGACCTCAGGTTTGAGGCAAGCACGTGGCAAAATAAAAAATTTAAAAAGGTTTGAGGGTTTAGATTAGTGGTAGGATGCCCCTAGGTTCAATCCTCAGTACCAAATAAGTAACTTAAAAAAAAAAAAAAAAAGAATAATTTAAAAGAAAGTAAAGCCTAGGATTAAAATAAAAGGATAGTGCAATAAGAGAAGCCTTTGCCATCTAAGCTGCTCCATCTTTACTTCTGACTTCTTTTTGTCATGATTGTCCTACATTATTTATGAAAAGTAGATCTCTATTTTTTCATTTCTAAAATTGCTTAAATCAAAGATAACCTATTAGCCAGATGTGGTGGCTCACGCCTGTAATCCCAGTATTTGGGAAACTTGAGACAAGAGGACTGCAGATTTGAGGCCAGTCTCAGCAATTGTATCAAGGCCTTCAATAACTTAGCAAAACCCTGTTTCAAAAAAAAAAAAAAAAAAAAAAAAAAGCCAGGCGTGGTGGTGCACGCTTGTAATCCCAGTACTTGGGAGGCTGAGACTGGAGGATCTGGGTTCGAGGCCAGCCTCAGGTATGTAGTGAGGCCCTGTTTCAAAATAAATAAATAATAATAATAAATAGGGCTGGATGTAGCTCAGAGGTGGAATGCCCCTGGGTTCAATCCCTAGTACCTCCTCTAATTACTACTTCATTGTGACATTTAATTTGTGTCAGAAAATGTTGGAAATATTCTTTTTCAGAAAAACCAAGAGCATATTTAATCTCTATATTGGAATGTGTGAGAATTGCTAAAGTAACAGGCGTAGCTTTTCCTTTCTTTATGGAGAACTCTAACGTTGTGGCTATGTTCGAGATGATGGACTCCTCTGGCAAAGGAACTATATCATTTGTGCAGTATAAAGAAGGTCAGTTTATTCTATGAATTGAAGTAATAGTTTATGGTCATTCCACAACTTTCTGTAGCTGAAAATAATTCTCTCTGTAAATATTATTTTTTTCTCATTCTGACTTTTACAGCCCTAAAAACCCTAGGCCTGTGTAGTGAAGATGAAGTTTTAAATGATGATGGATATAAAATAACTCTGGATAAATTCAGGGATGAAGTGTAAGTTTGTTGGTTGGTTAGTTGGTTGGTTGGTTGGTGCTAGGGATTGAGCCCAGGGGCATTCTATTTCTGAGCTACACTTCCAGCCCTATTTTTTATTTTTGTTTTTATTTATTTATTTATTTATTTATTTATTTATTTATTTATTTATTTATATTTTTTTGCGGTACTGGGGATTGAACCCAGGGGCATTCTACCTCTGAGCTACACCCCTAGTCCTATTTTTTTATTCTTTTATTTTGAAACAGGGTCTCACTAAGTTGTGGAGGGCCTCATTGAGTAGCTGAGGCTAGCAGCAAACCTGTGATCCTCTTGTCTCAGCCTCCCAAGTACTGGGATTACATGCATTCACCACCACGCCTGGCTTTTATTTTTATTTTGAAACAGGGTCTCACTAGGTTGAGAGTCTCACTACTTGCTGAAGCTGTCCTCGAACTTACTGTCCTCCTGTCTCAGCCTCCCAAAGTACCGAAATTTTAAGAGTGCACCACCATGCCCAGCTACTCTTTTTTTTTTTTTTTTGCGGTACTGGGGATTGAACTCAGGGGCATTCTACGTCTGAGCTACACCCCTAGCCCTATTTTTTTATTCTTTATTTTGAAACAGGGTCTCACTAAGTTGCAGAATGCCTGACTAGGTAGCTGAGACTGGCTTCGAACCCGGATCCTCCGGTCTCAGCCTCCCAAATGCTGGGATTACAAGCATGTGCCACCATGCCCAGCTTCCAGCACTCTTAAGTTTATTTTTAAATGATGAATATTTTAATAATGTGGCATGATTTTGACGAATTGCTAATACCGTTGCAAACAAGTTCCTGCCTCATGAGAGAAACATTTGATCTCCTTGAAATTTTCAGTGACTAGAGAATGAGGACAGGGAAGGTTCCCCCAGGGGAAGACATGGGGAACTGCTGGAGTTAGGAATTTCCAGAGGCAGCTTAAGGGTTTTTGTTTTGTTTTGTTTGCATTGAACCCAGGGGCATTCTACCTCTGAGCTACACCCTCAGCCCTATTTTTATTTTTTATTTTTTACTCTAAAACAGGATCTCACTAAATTGCTGAGGCTGGCCACAAACCTGTGATCCTCTAGTCTCAGCCTCCCAAGTACTGGGATTACAAGTGTGCACCACCACTCCTGGCTCCAGCTTCATTTTTTTCTCAATGGGAAGGTATAGAAATTCTCACAGGATGATGTACAGCCCAGTCTGCTGGAACTACCAGAAAAGCTCTGAGCTCAACACGCTAGTTGGAAAATGTCTATATAAAATATATAACGAGCCGGGCATGGTGGCGCACGCTTGTAATCCCAGCATTTGGGAGGCTGAGACCGGAGGATCCGGGTTCGCGGCGAGCCTCAGCTACCTAGTGAGGCACTCCGAAACTTAGTGAGACTCGGTTTCAAAATAAAGAATAAAAAATAGGGCTGGGGGTGTAGCTTGGAGGTAGAATGCCCCTGTGCCCCTGAGTTCAATCCCCAGTACCGCAAAAAAAAAAAAAAATATATATATATATATATATATATCGTAATAGAATTTATCTCAAAACATTTAAAAACTACTTACTGCAAAGTAAATATTAACAGTGTAAGAGCCGGGTGTGATGGTGCACGCTTGTAATCCCAGCATTTGGGAGGCTGAGAC